>BMAV01022704.1:39854-74934 GCA_019973955.1 Trichonephila inaurata madagascariensis
CATAGGTTTCACGACAATACCTTGTTGAAAAATAATTTTTTGTTATTTCTGGCAAAGTTCTCAAAGGTGGGTGTATAGTTCAATGTCATAACTGTAATATTTTTGTATTTAGTTGAAAATTTTTTCAGAATTCTATCACGTCTTCAGAATCCGTGACGTAATACCGTATAGGCGTGCTTCCCAACCTTTTTATCTTCCGGACCGGTGAACGTTTCATAATTTTACAGCGACCTGCTAGGTTGATTATTTATATTTTAAATGGTTGTGATTTAAACGTGCTTTCAAAATAAAATTCAGTTGCACCAAAGATGAATATAAAGTGATTTTTCATGAAGTATAAAGTTATTTCGATGAAAATTCACACAAACAAGAGAGAAATATACACCCAGTAAATAAAATGGAAATAATTTAATGCTGCTTGAGTGGCCCGATACTATGTGATCCACGGATGGTAGGTTGAGGACCACTACTGTATGATACTAATGCTTTCTATAACAGGTTAAATGAGTTTACTTTTATTTTCCACAAACATCAAGTCATAGCCATTCAGCAACCAGCTGTCCCTGGGTTCCTCCTTATTAGTCATTTTGACCTTTTGTACAACAATTATTCACTTCTAATTTATTTCAGTTAAGTAAAAACTTTTTTTTTGCAGCATTTACTAGAATGTTGGTCAGCTCGTCATCGAATAGTTGTTTCATGTCTATAGACCAGGTATCAACACCCTTTTAGCTATGGCATGTCAAATATTCTACCAGTATGATTCGGCATGCCAAACAGTAGGGTATTTTTGAAACAATTCAAAAATTGGCAAATTTGTTGAGCAGTGCAAAGTGCCACTGAGAATTGTACCACGTGTCACATGGGGCACTTGTGCCATAGGTTGCCAACCCCTGCTATAAATCATGACTCCTTGCCCCAAACGACAGTTTGCTCCTCCATTTTCATACAGCACTGGAAAAAACATTTTTTTGTTGAAATAGTTTAAGTATAAAATTGAGTATTTTGACATTCACGAACAAACCGCAACGTGCAACTGACAAATTCTGAGCCAGAGGCACGCCTCCTATCGTATCTTGCCACGCAATATTCGAAACAAATCGGAGATGTATTTCATTCTTTACCGGTTTTTTCTCATATGGCATTCTATAGAATTCCAAACTTCATACTTTGCCGGTAACATATATATATATATATATATATATATATATATATAAATTACGTGTCACAGTTACTTGTCCGAGCGCGCGATGGGACACTCCGAAACTATTCAACCGATCCTGACAAAATTTTGCATACAGTATGTCATTTCGTCCAACTTAAAATATAGGATAGTTTTTATCTCAGTTTTTCATGTAATTATTTTTTTATTGCTGGAAATGCGTAGAATCCGGGAAACGGGAAAATTCGCAAAATATCGGAATGTGTGCGTGCCTGTGGAAGTGGATTTTGTGGACCAAGGTGCAAGAAAAGTCAGTGGCTGATGTATTCCGGGCGTGGAATCCGAATTTCGAATTGAATTCTCAAAATACCCGTAACTTGCCGGACAATGCCGAATGACCGTATTCTAGACACTTCCTGGCAGGGCTTTACCTTAAAAGCCATGGAGAGTGAAAATATGGTCCTTAGCGTATTTGGAAACGGGCAATGTAAATCTGATATCCGATATGAGAAATTTTCACATCTTTGTCGGATAGTGCCGGACGACAGTATCTTAGAAGCACCCTGGCAGGAGCTTACCTTAAAAGCCTTGGAGCGCAAAAAGTTTTTCCCTGTCGTGTTTTGAAATGGACAATTTGAATCTGATATCCGATAAGAGAAATTGTTGCAAACTTGCCGGATAATTCTGGATGACTGTCTACTACGCGGACCGTGACAGGAGCTTTCCACAAAAGTCTTTAAACAGGAAAAGTACTTTACTAATCCTTTTCGGGATGGCGAACGAAAATCCGAAATCGGATATTAGAAATTCCTGTAACTTTGCCAGTTAATGCCGGACGACCCTAATGCCCCTTTCCAGCGACTGAACTTGCAGGCTCAAGGGAGCCAAAAGTGGTCCTCGGTTGCATCTAGGGGTGGAAAATGAGAATCTAAAATCAGGTTTCAGAAACTCTCATAAATTTGCAGGATATTGCCGAAATTAGGTGGAATGGCTTCGTGTTCGAGTCCCACTTACGAATTTTCATTCCTCTAGCGGCTGAATTAGCAAGCGCTAGGGCATCTAAATTCAGTACCGTGTGTGTTTTGGAGCGGAGAAGGAGAATCTGAAATCGAATTTTTGGTGTTCCGGTAGCTTTATCGAATAATGCCGAACGACCGTAATATGCGAGGACAGCGGTGTCAGTCTAACTTGCAAACGTAGGGACGCTAAAAGTGGGTCCCTGACGTATTTTGAGACGGCTGATCCGAATATTTAATCCAATTCGAGAAATTTCCGTGTTAAATAATGTCAGACGACAGTATTTTAAATGAACCGTGACCGAGGCTCACCTTAAAATTTTTGGAGTGTGCAAAGTGCACCCCCGCTGTTTTTCTGGGTGGAGAATAAGAATCTGAAATCATATTTTAGAAACTCCAGTAACTTTGCCTGATAATGCCGGACAATAATACTGCCTGTCCCTTCTGGGACGGAGCTTGCAGGAGCAGGGACGCCGAATGTGGGCATTTGTTGGCATCTCGAGATGTGGACCGAGAATCTGGATTCGGATTTCAGAAACTCCCTTAATTTTCTTAGATAATGCCGGAATGAAACCAAATCGTTTCGCAATCGAGTTCCACGTCCATATTTTTACTTCCTATAGCTACTAAACTTTTAAATACAACCTTACGAAAATACGACCAACAGAAAATTGCATTTGCAATTGCATCTTCAGGCATTGCTGCTACAGTATTCCAGCTGACATTAGACATTCATGAGAAACCTTACACATTGTGTAAAATTCAAAAAAGAGCTGAATGGCTACGGTATTGCAAAGGAATTCAATCATAATCTGCAAAGGCCCATAAACACTCACTCGAAGCTCTACATAGAACTTTGCAGGATTTAAACAGCAACGAGCAAATATTCGGTGGTGCTGTCTTATTACTGTCTGGTTATTTCCGACAGACATTGCAAGTCATTCCTCGCTTTACTTTTGCTAAAGAAATGAACATAAGTTTAAAACAATCGTTTTTATGGCGAAATGTTGAAACACTTAGACTGACAATAAGCAGGTGAGTTTAATTGCAAGATGATCAATCGGCGCAAATATTTTCTAACCAACTGCTGGATATTGGAAACAGTGAAGTAAAATTGAATCAAAATACACAATGTATCAAATTGCCTGGCAATGTCTGTACTGTAATCAGACAAAAAAGGAACTGATTGAGAGTGTCTTCCCGGATATACTGTCTAATTATCAAGGTAAGGACTGGCTCTGTAATCCTATTACTTGAATGAAAAAAAATGTTGATGGTGACGAAATAAACTTCCAGATTCTGCTAGGTGATCAAATGCCTTTTAAATCAATCGACACTACTGTTGATGAAAACGAAACTGAAATATTTTTGAATTCCCTGGATATATTAGAAATGCCACCTCACAATCTTCGGGTAAAGATTGGTTCACTGGTTATTCTGCTGCATAACTTAAATATACCTAGATTATGTAATGGTACACGTTTAGTCATCAAATAAATTACCGGGAATCTTCTTGAAGCAACCATTTTGATTGTACAGTTTAAAGGAGAAATCGTCCTGTTGCCACATATTCCATTGATACCGTCAGAATCTGCAATACCATTCAAAAGACTTCAATTCCCAATTTGTTAGGCTTTCGCAATGACCATAAATAAATCTCAAAGACAAACAATGTCAATTTGGGGCATGGACTTAGGAATCGCATGGGTACATATATGCTGCATACTTAAGTGTGGGGAAACTACCGAATCTATTTGCGTAAGCTAAAGACAAGTTACCAAAAAATATTTTGCACCGATTAGCGATTAATTATATAAAAAGTATTTATTATTATAATTTAGAATAATAAAGAAATATTAAAAATTGTTAAAAATCAACGCTATTAACCTCATTTATAAAATTAAATCTTCATATGTTGTTGCTAACAACTTCGTAAATAATTCGTGCATTATACTATACTCAAATAGATGAATTAAATACAAAATTTTAAAAAAAAATTATGTTGCTTTATGCTGAAAATAAAATCTCCAAAATTGCCAAAATTGAAAGCGCATAGTAAACTTGACTGCATAGCTGAGAATAATATTAAATCAATGTATTAAAAGAATGCCATAGCAACGCGTGGCCGGGTCAGCTAGTATATATATATATACTATATACTAAGGATAATTAAATTAGATTAAAAATTAAATTCCCTATCTGGTAATTCACTTTTATATTACCTCCTCACCTCTTCAAGTATCAAACTAATGACCCATTTATTTCTTCCGAACATATGGCCTAGCCAATAAACATGTCTAATTCCATATTGTTATATTTAATAGCCCTATATGTCAGCATTAACTTTCAAGAGCACTCAAGGACGCCGCGATCGGTGTTTTAAGTGTTTAACCCACTTAAGATATTCGGTGGCGTTCTTTTCTCTCTCTCTCTGCATCTTGCTTCAGATGATGTCTAATTTTGATCAAATAAAGACCTTTTTTAAAAACTGTCTGTTTCTGACTCTAAAATCATGTCATATATATATATATATGTGTATATATATATTGTATTTAATAATCTCTTACTAGAGAAATAGAAATGACTTGCACGTTACAAATAAAAGAATCAAAAAGTTATGGAAACTTAAAAATATGGATGTTGCAGTATTACAAACAATACTGACTGAGGTCTACTTACATAATTGGTACACTAACATTAATTTTAATTTATGCGCATTTGCTTGAAGATATGTTACAGAAGGTTGTTTTGTATTCACAACATTACTTAAATAATGTTTTTGAACATCTGTTGTTAATTATTGAATGTACAAATCTGTATAACACTATGTATGTATATTTTTATAACAGATTATATGCATATAATTGCACCAAAAACATTACAAAGTTTCAAAATCTTTTATGGATATTTATGATTTCTGTTTAACTCTCGAGTAAATGGGCTACAAATCTTAATTCTTCACTTCTTACAATGATACCAGTATGAAACTACAAATTGCTGTATGTTTTATGACTATAATAAAATATAAATTTTTAATATTTTGCAGAATTTAAGCAGAAACATAGTAAATATTTTTAAATTACAGACTTCTTATATATTGTCTACTGTAAATATTAATCTTTTGAGAGCAATTGCTCTGAGATTTTTCACAGTAGTACGTGAAAAAAATAGTAATCCTATTTTAATATTTCATTACTTATTGTAATGTCTATTCTAAGATTATAAGTTTATTTTCTGTCATTTGAGTTGTATTGCACTCAAAAATTTTTAAGTGAAATAAATCTTTCAAGACATGCAAAGATATTTTCAAGAGAGAGGATTTGATCACATGACATTTAAACTTTATAGCTAATAATAATAAATGAACTTAAATCACAGTACAAAGTAAAATATTAAGTTTTATTTATCAAAACGGACATTAATTAATATACAAAACAAATATTAATGAAAAACTCTGAATAATCTCTTTACCGGATAAAAATATCAAGGCTTGTTTGACACCTATACAAATGAGAAAATATTCTTTCGTATACCACACACAACAAAAATAAAGCTACTAGAAAAATGTTTTTTTTTTTTTTTCTTTTTTTGCAAAATCAAGAAAGATGACAGAACGTTGAGAGGTAGAAAACTTGAGATATCATGCAGTACAACGAGAAATAGGGCAAAAACTAATAAAACAATAACACAATATTTTGGCAGTGTCTCGCAGCATATTCCTGAGAGTGTAATGAGATAAAGTAAGAAATGTTCCACTTCTCCTTTTAGTCTTCGCAATTTGTACAGCCTTTTCGTGTTTCGGAAGAAATATAGAGTAAAAAATGTCCAGATTTTATCTTTTACGTTCGCAATTTCTGCACTAAACGGTTCACATGTACTCTGTAGATCTCGAACTTTGAAATTACGTTAGTATCATTCCTCAAGTGGAGCAAACCATTTTCAAATAAAAGAGTATTTGTATTTTTATACTTAAAACTATGTATTATACATTTTTACAGAAATTGAACTAAATATTTAAAGAAAGAATTCAAGGAAAAGATTCGATAGTAAATTTCGATCGTTATAAAAAATATTAATATACTTTCTATCCACTGTATAATTTTAATTTACCCATAAAATACGGCGTGTTAATTTTTTTTTAAAACACTGCACTGAAAACTTACATTTGTAAGTAAAGCATTACAAATTTGATTAGTCTGCGTGTTATATGCAACTTTATATCTATCTATTTGTTATTTCTACTCTTTTCACTTAAGTTGGTTTAATTTTGTTCTACAGTATTACCAACATAATTTTTATTATTTAGTAGTTACACATCAAAAATCAGTTTTTATAAGGAGATAGTAATGAAATGGTCTCAAGGAAATCTTTATATTCTTGTGAACTTTGTGAAATTGCCCCCTAGGATGCCCTTCTCCTTGATTATCTGCGTGATCTAGAGGTGTAGGATTAATGAAAGAACTTGCTCCATATTCTTAATGTGGCTTTATTAAGAATTTAAACTTAAACGTCTAACAGATTAGATAATAATAACATATGCGAGAGAATCTATGACACACAAAAAATGACAAAACACACAATATCAATAATATCGAAATAACGTAACTCGGACCACTATCAATATCTAACCCGCCTAATCTCAATTCCAATAATATCACAAGTCCTAATATTAAATAGTCAATCCTACCTTGATCCGATCGCCTATCTAATCATAAGGGAGTTGCGTCTTTACTCGAGTGCAATGGTATGCCCCTTGACCTAATGGCTCTATCTTCGGGATAACCTCTGTTGGCTGTCACTTCACAATCGTATCACTCTCTATCATAACATTCCCCAAATTGCAATCTCACTTACTCAAACTTCTGATATTTAAAAGCTATCTAATTTGCATCTTATATTCAAGTTTCACTTCTTGGGTTTTGGTTGGAAAAGAGTTGCCATTAATCCTGGCTCCAAAAGAACCCAAAGGATATGTTAATGAAAAGACGCGTGAGCCCGTCACAACTTTTTTGCGAAACTCCTGGATGTGTGCATGTCTCAGTTTGAGAAAAATTAATACAGAATGTCGCACCCCACCACCACGTGTGTCTAAACAATATAAATTAACAACCCAAATAGAAAACATGTGTTTGAATGGTGTTTTCTTTTTCAAGAGGTTTCCTTTATTGACATAATCCTGAAAACTTTTTAACTTAATGTTCTCGCAACTGAAAGTAATCCGTATCATTCATTTAAAAATAAACCTTATATAAAATTAAACCACTAGTTATATTTACATTTTATTAATTGACTCACATGCCTTACACTCGATTACTCTTACGTTACCATATAAATTTTGATTTAATACAAAGATTTCATTTCTTATCTTTATTTATTGTTTGTTTCACAGATTATCTGCTTCAGTTCATGGCATAAGCAAAAAAAAACATGTCTTGTATATTTGAGTAAACAATATTTGTTCACACACGCACACGTTATTACTGCAAATATGGATACTATGAGTTGAGTAATTTTATTAAGATTTAAAATTTTAGTTTTAAATTTAATTAAATCAGTTTTTTTTAAAAGAAAAAAACTGAAAAGATACGAATTGTTATAATACTTCTGATAAAATCGTAGTAAATAATCCTTTGAATGTTCTATGTCTGTATTTTGACTTTCATTAAAGATAATTTAATGTATAGATAATAATCATCTTTAGAATATAAAAAAACAGATCATGAAATATACATTAATCAAATGATAAATCCAATTTTGTACAAAAAATTATGTTCCATTTCATTCAATTTATTTGAAAAACAGAAATAATTGACAGTAATGATACTAAAATAATTGTTGAATTGTTGATACATTGTAAGAATATGTATATTTTTTCTAACTTATTGACTTATATAATTTATAAGCAAACACGAGTATATTCACAATATTTTCAGTATTCAGTTTTTAAAATTCCTTTAAATATTTCCAAAGGCAAAATATATGCAACGCTCACAAAAAGCTTTTGTAATAATTCTTATATTTGAGTTTAGCAAATATGAAAAACTTTTATAAAATGATTTACTCATGCTAAAATAATTTGTGTAAGAATTGATGGGGATCAAATAAAGAGAATCAAGTAATTAATGAACAATTTCATGTAAATTATAAATATAATCTCTTTTTTCCTGCAATGAAAAATGATGTATAAAAATATTTTTTTTTATAATTAAGGAAAAGAAGTTCACGCTTCTTTAAAATATTTAAAGAAAATAAACTATCTCATACTCAGAGAATGCCAAACATTGGGCTTGATTCATGAAGTCACATGATAAAAACAAACACGTGTTTTCCATTGAATTCAAAACAAACATTAAACTAATTGTACTTGTTCTATTTGTAAAACTCAGATAAAATTTCAAATTTCATATTTGGTTAAAGAAGTTTAAATGCTAGGGAAAAAAATTTCTTCAAAAAGATTTTTTTTCAAATTAAAAAAAAGTCGAATTTTATGCTTATACTTTTAAATAAAATGCATTTTGTATACATATTTACTTTTTAAGATAAAGTTTCTGCAAAGAGCAAAACTTGGCAACACCGGAGCGCGTGAACTGATTAGTTGGAAACACAAGATAATTTTTATCGTGTGACTATGACGTCGCATGAGTTTTTAAATTGATTGGCTAGAATCACGTAGTTTTCACTATCATGTGACTATGACGTCACATGAATCAACCTCATTCCCTCATTGACTTTTAAAAAATTTTTAGAGAAAGTGTACTACTCTAATAAAACCAAATTGTGAAAGTTTAATGAGACAATAGTAAATGAATACACAATATATAACCAGTAAACATTACATTTATTCCTAAATGAGCATTAAGACAAAAAATATAACTATTATTTAAATTTTCCCATCAGTTAGCACCGATAAATCAGTATCAATAATATTAATAAACTGAAGAAAAAATATTAATGAATTTGTAATGCATATTATTCCTCTTAAAATCTATAATGATAACAGTTATTTACACAGACATAGATAAATAAATTGCATAAAACACTTCAGTCTTATTAGCAAACTCTCTTAAATTATAGCGATTAAATATATGGCGAAATAATATATCGTGTGCTATATAATGTATGGATACAATTTCATTTGCAACTCTGAAATAATCGTACATCAAGCGCATATATGAAAAATGCCAAATGCGAGAAAAATGCAGACGTTCAAAACAAGCCTTTTCAAATGATAAATGTTATCAAATAAATCAGATCCTATGTATGTCAAATAGTTTCAGATTTATTCTCAAATTTATTTAGGCATTCTTTTTTCATTTACTTCGAATTCAAACAGCAAAAGCGGATTGTAAGCTAATACAATTTTCAAAATAATAATGAAGAAATATTGATGTATTGATTTTCAAACAAAATTCCTCTTATTTATCGTAGGAAGATTTTTTTTCTAAAAGAAATAAAGTTATCTAAAATCTAAATTGAAAATGCTTACGATTTCAGTGATTGAATTGTATTTACTTTTATATCTAGCTTTCCTTATTTTTATATTACCTTCAAGTTTTGTTAAGCTCAATAGTTTGTGTCTAAAGGACAAACTTATATATTTCAAAAATAGTGTTCAAACAAATTCACATTAATTTAAATCAATACTTTCATCAAAAACTGTCAACTAAAAGTTTTTGAAATTTGACTTTTGATATTAGTTACACAGGAAATAAACGCTTTTTATTGTTTCATATTAACCATCAATATATTTTTTTACCAACTAATTGATTTGTGTTTTGGGATTATTCTTATTTTGGCTTCATCGGAGAATAATACATCATTAGTATCTTCCTTCCATTTATATACAAGTAAACTTATTTTATCCAAATGGGGAATAATAGTCAAAAAAAATCTCATTACTTTTCTTAATTGTTAAATGCTAATTTATTCTAATTATTAACAAATCTCGAAGTCAGTAATTTAATATGAAACAGAAAAATATTAATGCAAATTGAAATTATTGCTGACTCATACTGAAAAATCAACCATTTGAAGTCTCAGTCATAGTATTAATATATAGAAAAATAATATTTTAATTCAAATTATATCGTACATTGAAAGTAGTAAAAAGCTTCATATAAATGAAGATTGGCATTGAATATTAAATAATGTATCCTATTTGCAATTTCCTTGATGGTGGTATAATTGTTTCTCTAATTATAATTGTATAGTGTTATGCAGTATAAGTAAATATTCAGATCAAATAAAAACTAATAAAAAATGTCATTTTTTCTGGGTGAAATAATCTTTTCTCGCAATATACCTTTCTTTGTAAAAAATATTATATGTTATTCAATAAAAGTAAATTCCGATGTCATACACTGAATTGTCACTTCATTATGACCATCCTATCAATAGTTTGTTTGGTCACTTTTTGCTTTTAATATAACCTTAAATCTTCTAGTCATGAACTCTATCAGGTATTGATAGGTCGTTTGTGAAATCTGAGACCATGCTTGAAGAACAGTATTTTCCATTAGTAAGAGATTGAAGGGTTGTGGTTTTAGATATCGGATGGCTCCTTCAACATCATTTCGCAAATGCTCTATAGCAGTGGTGTACAAACTTTGTCTACTTAGAAGCCTTATAATTATAAGGTGTTTCCAGAGAACTCCATCCCATCCTTAGAAGAATTTATCTTAAGGTATCCGACTACGTTCGGAACTGTGATTTTAAAAAGGTTCATAAATGGATAATTTTCATGATATTTAGTGTCACTTAGATTAGAATACATGTATAAAATTGTTTTATATATATAAGGACATTTCGACAAAAAAAGTTATTTAAATACAATATATTTCGGCTAAAAATTAACTTAGAATAAACTTTTTTCAAAATGTTCTCCTTCGGGAAAAATGCTTCTATTATAATAATATTTTGCCTGTATATAGCTCAGACCTCTGTACAGAGGCTCAACTATGATTTTTGAAAAATTCACATTGTTTTCAGAGTTACAATCATTTGAAATAATTATCGGAGTTTTTTTGTTAAAATTTCTCCCCCTCTGTTGTCGTAAAACACGGATAAACCCACTTCTAAGTTATATAATTCAAAAATTCTAGTTGAGCCTCTGTACAAAGGTCTGAGCTACATACAGGCAAAATATTATTATAATAGAAACATTTTTCACAAAAGGAGAACATTTTAAAAAAGTTTATTCTGAGTTAATTTTTAGTCGAAATATTGTACTTAAATAATTTTTTTATTGTAATACTATTCACATATATCTAATAATCTGTCATAAATATCATAAATATTAACCATTTATACGCTTTTGCAAAATCACGGTTCCGAGCGTAGTCGGATACCTTAATATTTAAAGTAGATCAATGTGTTTTAAGTACTTTATGTAAAGACAAAGAAAAGCATGGTATTTTCCTTATTAAAAATTTGTAACATAAAATTAATGTAATGTACTCATTAAGAAATATTCGTATTTCAGAAGTAATCCACCTTTACATTATATTTAGTAACTGGATTTGCTTGAGTTTTTTTTTTTTTTTTTTACACAAACTATTGAATTCTTACACTATGATTTTATCTGCAGTCGCATTTCATAATCAGCATTTAGTTTGCTTCTATATTTTGCTTTTGTTGCCACATACATAGAGAAAGAATTTTCATTTAAATACGTTGTGCTAAGATTAGGATCAAAATTTTTATAATTGTATGAGAAACTTTTGCGTATTAAACATGAATTTGCTACCCAAAATTTAGGAGCTATTCTTGCTTAAATTTAGATCATTGGTATCAAAAAGATGTTTGAAAATTTTTTAATAGAATAGTTTACGTTGTGTTAAAAAATATTCAGTTTTCTAAAGAGAACTGAAATAATTTTATTCTTTGGAGTAAAATATTTTTGTTTCTAAGCATTTTCTATAAATTCTTTTGAATAGAGTTGCCATTTCTCATTGTATTAATTCTAGTTACATACTTTTGTAATATACATTACGATGAATTTTATGTAGTATAAAGAATTTCATATTATCTTTTAAAATTTTTAATAACTCTTTTAGTTTTAACACACATAATTAATTATTAGATTACATTAAATATTCTTTCAAATTATATGTATAAAAGACATATAATATCTTTATTATATAGCAAATATATTAGTCGCTACATAAAGATATAACGTAAGATATATTGTAACGATAAAAATATCTTTGTACATAAAATTTCATTATGAAATTTAAAGCAAAATTTGCTAAAATTGTAAAATTTAATGAAATTTAAATACATTATTTGATAATGTTGAGTAGTTACCAACTTATATCTGCATTTTCTCATTATTTCTTGAAAATACATTTACAATGAACAAAACTTTTTATACAGACTACAGAATTCGACCTGAAAAATAATAGTGTCTGGGACATTATTTTTAGAACATAATATTTTTGAAAAACTGCCTTTATTAAAATAAAATTCTTAATCCGCATGAATTAATGCTTACCAAGTTTCATGATTTCTTTATCTGATGTAATGAATGATGCACTTTTTTTATTTCCTAGTTTCTAAAATATTCATGTGGAATCATGTTTATTTTGAGTGTTTGTTATAATTTAATTGTCAATAACACAAAACAATGTGTGTTTTTTTTGCACTTTCTAATATTCCTTCTATTTAAATACTCCTAAACAACTTTCCCATCATTTCTGGAAAGATGTTATTTTATATAAGAAAACACAATCTTTGGAATCACTTGAAAAGAGTTTTTCTGTGTGATACTTCAGTTAAATCTTTAGTAGAAGGTAACTTCAATATTAATTCTTCGCTTTCACCCTGCTAGCACTATGGAAAAGGATCATTTTTGTCCCACTAACTTTAATGACTAATTTCACGCAAGAGCAAAATTGATGTTGTTGTTGCTAATGCCACCTGTCTGACGTAGTCAGTTCGAGGATCACAAAATTCATCATGGCAAGGGGCTACATGTACGCCTGTCGTCAGCCGTGGCCTTGAGGGCCATACAGGTGACAACGATTTAGCTCGGTTCCACCCCAATTCTGAGGGAGAACACCCTGAGGGAGGGTCAGGGGCCTCCCACCTCACTTCCCCTTCCACCAACCACACGAGAAGACTTGCGGCTCGACAACTATTTAGAGTACCCCCATGCTGCAAAGGCACTATACATTTACAAACACCCATGTCTTCTCCGGGATTCAAACCCAGTCCCTACGACACCGCAGTCAGCATCGCTAGCCACTACCGGTTGGGGGGCGTAATTGTAAAACTATTTAACCCTTTATCTACCGCATTATGATTTACTGCAAGTTTCTTTATACAATATTTATTTGAATCACAACATTGAAAATTAAGGGATATACATAAACAAAATACTCAACTTTGGGAAACTTAATTAGTTAGAGCAGCGATCCTCAATCCCCGGTCCGGGGATCAAATGGTGCCGGGCCGCCTAAAGAACATTAAACTATTACCATTTTGTTTTAAGTGGTGCATTTCTCTCGGATATGCGTAACTTTTCACGGAAATCACTTTATATTACATGTTAAATCACTTTTATTCATTTTTGATGTAACTATATTTTATTCTGAAGGTATATTTAAATGTAACAAAATTAAAATTCTTAAATCAAAATAATCTAAAATATAAACAATCAACGTGTCCCACCCTTTAACGGATCGCTGTAAAATTATCAAACGTTGACCGGTCCGCAGCGATAAAAAGAGATTGCGGAGCACTGAGTTAGAGAATTAATTAAAGAAATTCAACTATAAAATTAAATATACACACTGTTCACTTACAATAAATAGTCAAATTGTGTTTCATAAGGTCTTCATTAACATACAAAGAAAGTAAGACAGTTATCTTTTGACATTAACTATCTTTTCGGAACAAAAATGACAAACTTCGCAACAATCCGACCATTTGGGCAGTCGGAAGTCGACGGACAAGGTGCTGGGTTTTCCCGGCTGCACGAGCTAGTTGACCCGACAACAAATGATTAAGTTAGCCGTTCGCTAGCCTCCGGTAAGGGTGGTAGCCTCGGTCAACATAGACACACTGATTTTCACATCTCAACGCACACAAAATCAGCTCCAGCAATTTTATTTTAAATTTCTTAAGGTCGCAATCTTTAATTTTTAATTTTAACTTTTAATCTTTTCATTCTTATTGTTATTTTTGAACCACCCTTTAAATCATGGCAAATTATTTCATAAATGTTCAAAAGCAACCTTTGTGATAGAGGATTAAGATCTCATCTGAGATCAAGTGCCCCGATGATCCTTCTAGCATCTTTGCAATCCGCTGAAAACGCAATTTCTGCTATAAAACTATTCGCCATTCCCCACTAAAATGCTCATCATAAAACCCGTGCAGCCATTTATCTTGGAAGAGTGGACTTAAAAGAATATTTCTGCAAAGTATCGTCAGAGTATTCATAAAAATGGTTATTCTATGTAATTTTAAAGTGAGTGGTGCTTATAAGTACCATCGGTAGATAAAGGGTTAAAGAAACTGGGTGTTATTATAAATCACAAGTTGGCTTATTTTTAACTCTTTGTGATAATTATTAAAGGTGTGAGAAAAAAATAAATCACTAGTTTCTCTACTTTCTCTGCCCTTATCCAATGTGAATTCCAGACTTATGTCATTTCAAAATTTGGAAATACTTTTTGAAACATTACACGTATACATATGCTCAAGTGAGTGAGTGAATATTAACGTCGCACTGTTCAGCTGCACGAGGGCTTTTGGTGACGGACCACGTAATTTTGAACCATGGTCAAGTGACGTGGACGACACTTGAGCTGCGCCCCGCCGCCCTCTCCTAACTACCACACCACACCAAAAGGAGGACGTTTCAGCTCTCGACAGATTTAACGTGCATCGCTGCCCTACACGGTGGGTCTTTAGTGGTACTGGGCTCGAACTCATGACATGCCTACCTTGACCACTGCGCTATCGCAGCCCTACATACGTTCAAAACAACCAATAAAGAAAAGATATTCCAATAAAATATAATACGGACTCTTGTTTTAAATGTGTTGTTTTTACATAAATATTACAAATATTCATTGAAAGAAAACTCTATCAGGAAAAATTTAAAATAGAAAAAAATATTTTTAAAGCTCAATTATTAAAAAAAAGTACATTCTTCTTTTAAAAAACAATTTATAAAAAAAGTTAGTAAAAAATGTTAAATCTGGGAGTTGCGTATTATGTATATATATATATATATATATAACTCTTCGTATTTCTTACCTTTGTATTTCTTTTCATTTTTAAGAAGCCTTGCATTATAAATATCATGCGCAATAATTAAAGGGAAAATGGATACGTCTCAGAAAAATTCTTTTCTATTTGTTCATTCCCCCTTCCAAAGTGCTGTATTCGGTTTAGAGATGATTTGTTACACTGAGGTAGAGAAGAACAAGAACTTTGTGATATAAAATTGCTACCTGTTTAAAATTCTCGGAATTTAACTGAATGGAGACAGTTTCTTATGCCTTTTTATGTATGAATAATGCAAAATACCACATTTAGCTTTCTTACATAGTAGAATACTGCTAACCGAGAGAATCGACAGAATTTTCGGAAAGCGTTTTCCATCTCTTTCATTGTGCGCATGAACACTGTTACATCATTTGGGGGAGAGGGGATATTTTTATATGGTTTTGGTGTTTTGGTTATGGTTCTTTGTTTGGTTAAATTCAGTTTCAAATTACTTCCCTTAAATAATAAGGATATTTATACATATATTTCAAATGAGATTGAAAATCTGGAGACAAGATTGGAAAATATGTGATAAATTATACTCCTTCCCAATTTATGAGAAAACAACAAAAATAATTATTATTTCAAATTGTAAACTTGATTATGATTTCAAATTTTCCCTCTTATTCTTTAGAAAAGATCAAAGTTATTATTTAAAGCGCAAAGTAGCTTAGGAATACAAAGTATCAAATTTCCCATTGAATTTTCAATTATGTATATAAAAAGACTTCTGTACAATGTTAGCTATGCTGTTTCATTAAAGCGGAAGTATGACAGGATTCGTAAAGCAGTAATTTTAAATTCTGAAATATTTTTTAAAACTTTGTAAAATATTAAATATATACTATATACCATAAAATACTTTTCAGTCAAGAAATTTTGGTTTGAAATTAGACATGTTTAGATAAATAATATTAATGTAATATTTACATTTATTTATAGACTTTTATTACAACGCGCAAAATTTAAATTTTGTTTCCCAAAAAGAAAATTTCTATAGAGACTCTTTTCAAAACATTTCTACTGTGCTTTTGATTAATATACAACTGCATTTTTAGTTTTAAAAATAAGACGAAAAGCTAAAGACTTCACCCATTTTCAATTTATAATCACATAAATTCGGATGCATTATTCATATCACTACCATTCCAAAAATCTTTATTGTGAATATATTTTTATTGTGTCTACATTTTAAATAAATGTTATTTAAAAACTCATCAGAATTAGTTATTAATTAAGCTGGCATGGTAAATCACACATTTTTAGAGTTAAAGTTATTTTTTAAATAATGTGCACTAATATTAATTCAAAAATGAATTTTAAACTAAATTAGGTTAAATTCTTTTTTTCTGATGCCCTTAATTTATTTTTATTTTTATATTAAATTTCTCTTTTCCTTAACGAGTTATAATGAATTCATTTAAAAAAAGCTATTCATCTGTTCTCTTTTGAAGGTCTCATGAATAAAAAATTGCTATACATTACTTAATATTATATAATTATTCAAAATGAAGTTAAGAATATATTAAATCATCAATCATACTCTCAGGGGCTTTGTCATTTTAATATTGATAAGATAGTCAACAAAATATGTACTTGATATATTATCACAAAGAGAATCTACAAATTCATTTTATCATAATAAATCCAATAAAGTAACAATGAATTAACAACCTCAAATTACTTGACTTAAATTATTCCACTATACACATCTTTTGTTGTTTTATTAGAAAGTTGTGAGTAAGCTATAAACTGATTTCCTACTGCGATCAAACTGAAACATTTTCTGTTTTAAACTTTTATCTATTTTGCTTTATGCTTAAAGCCAAGAATTTACCAAATTGGCTTAGAATAACGTTCATTCATTAAGGCTAAATACATGTTTGTGTAACAAACGAAGAAGTTTTTACGGTTTGAATATGTTTATTATGAAATCCATTAGATTGTTATCTAAAAGAGTTTGATTTTTTATAGAATAATCAAAATAAATCGCATAGAGTGTACATTTATATATATATATATATATACAGTTTTGATTTTTCTTTGAATTCTATAAATTAAAATTATTCCTTAAAAATTATAAATCTTAGAGCTAATACATTATTTTTTATGTGTGTATTTATAATTATAAAACAAATATATTTTCTTTAATTTGTTCTCTCTTTCTCTCCCAAATGCTCTTTAAAAGTAATACAATTGGCACAAAACTATGAGCTATCTCAAAGTTAAAATTTCTTTGATATAATCATATTTTTTATTCTACGAAAAGGTTTTTCTGTAATTGAAAAGTTTCAGTTACTCTTTATAAGGGAATCATGTTTTACTAACTTATAATTAAATTTTTCAAGGTCAGATTATACTATGAACAAGATTTAACTATTTTGTACTTATCCTCACACAGTGATTTATTTAAAATCAGCTTAGGAGTGATTTTCGTATAGTTTTAAAATTCTCCATCTAACAGAAGTACTTCTAAGAAAATGTATCCTCTCTTTTCCATATTTCGATTTTAGATGAATACATCATGCTCTCAAATTTTATGGCAGTAAAAGCTGATAGTAAGCCCTTTTAATGAATAACAGTCTTAAAAATCTGTAATATTAATTGATGATTGAATTACTTATCTTCATTTCAAAGCTACACAATAAACTATTAGCAATGGGGGGTTTTTTTCATTCTGAACCATACCCGAATTACGAGGAAAATTGGTTTTAGTGAAGGCTGATATTAATGGACAATGATATATGTTAATTTACAGTATTACTTTCAACGATAAAAAGAAATTCCCCCAGAATTTTGACTCAAATTACTTTTCCTCTACCGCTCTGCTACAACATCTCTATTATTAAAGGAATTTTTTTAAGCAAACGACATTCTTATGTAATATTCTTTTCTAAAAGTAAACGTAGAATTGCAACGATACTCGTATTGTATAATTCGATATGATGATAATGTATATATATATATAAATTCTTATGTTCTATACTTTACAATTTACTTAGTGTATGGGAAAACAAAACTACCATTTGAAAGTCATTCATCTTTAATGACAGAAGGAAAACGTTATCATCAGCAATGCATGGTGAAAATGTCGTTCGCAATTCTGGGGTATGTATACATCAAGTGGTTGGAATTCTTTATTGAGGGATCTACGCACTCAACTCGAGTCGTTCTGAACCATAAATTTTGTCAAACAAAGTACTTTCATAAATCTTATAGAATACTTTCAGTAGTTTCAGAATTTTATTTTCAAATCTGTTGTCAGCAGTTTCATTTTTATTTCTCTTTTTATCTCTTTTTGAAACGTATAGTGCATATGAGATGTTACCTTTTTTACCGAAAATAAAAGTGGTCGATGCAAATATTTTTTTTAAAAAAAATCTATGAAATTATAGAAAGAAAATTTGCTTGTATTACATATGTATCCTTTCACAAATAATATTACTTTATTAAAATCCATATCCCTTTCTAAAAACTATATCTGCTTCTTTATCTCTCATTTTCTGTCACTCTATCTTACCTTTTCTCTTTCTTTCAAGTCTTTTCTCTTTTTCCCATATTCTCTCCCTCTCCCTCTATCTTTATCTCCTCCTCCTCCTCTATCTCTTTATTTTTCTCTCCCTCTCTTTTCTCTCTTTCTTTACCTTTCTCTCTTTCCTCTATCTTTCTTTATCTTTCAGTCTCTCTTACTTTTTCTCTCTTTTTTTCTCTCCCTCTCTCCTTATTTTTCTTTTTCTTTCTCTCTCTCTCTTTCCTTATCGTTCTCTCTCTTTATCTGTGCCTTACTTTCTCTCTCTCTCTTTCCTTATCGTTCTCTCTCTTTATCTCTGCCTTACTTCCTCTCTCTCTTTATCTTTCTCTCTCTCTTTCCTTTTCGTTCTCTCTCTTTATCTCTGCTTTACTTTCTCTCTCTCTCTCTCTTTATCTTTCTCTGTCTCTTTCCGTATCATTCTCTCTCTTTATCTCTGCTTTACTTTCTCACTCCCTCTTTATCTTTATCTCTCTTAATTTCTCTCTCTCTCCTCTCTTTTTCTTATTTTCTCTGTCTTACTCCCTCTCTCTCTCTCGATCTATCTCTCTTTCTTTTTTTTCCTCCTTTCTTTGCGTAGAGTAAGAAATAACATTTTAATGAAAAAAATTAAATCGGCTATTTCATTGAATGAACTATACTTTGATGTTATCTTTTTTTGGAGAAATTATTTAAAGCATCTGTTGTGTTGTTGCTAATGCCACTTGTCTGACTGCGTCAGAGCGTGGTCCACGAAATTCATCATGACAAAGGGCTAGGCCATTCACTCAGGGGCACTCAACCATTTTTCCCGCCGAGCCGCATACATATGCCAAATATTTTACGCGGGTCACAATGTGAGGATTAATGGGGGAAACATTTTAAGACCAAGACAATATTGGATACTTAAGATGTAAAAAACTGATCAAAATGTAAAAACATGTTTCGCTTTTAATACTATAGTGATCAAATACATAAAAAGAATTTCGATTTTACGCATTTTTTACTGAGTTATGGGGTAGTTTCGGTTCCCTTTCATCCATGTGATCAAGCTCCTAGTTTACATTCTACTGACATACAAATAAAACTGCCATGCCGTTCAATAGTTTGGTTATTTTTTCCTTTTGACAAAGTTCCTCTTACTTTCATTTCAAACCTTAATTTATCAAGAGCAGAATGTCAGCAAAGAGGTGTATTTACTAAATTCCAGACTAAAATCCGTATTATTTGTTTATAATTAAAATCAGTTTTACCCATAAAATAGTAACTACTCCAGTTCAATTCATCAATTCACTGTTATTTGTTATTAATAACCGCTACAGCTATAAGTAGTAAAAAAATCTTGCAATTCATACCCGCGTACGACATCGACAATAACATTGATAGATCTGATTTTTTTATCTGTTCTTAAATAACTGAATTTCTTAGTGCAATGGGCTATGAGCGGGCCACTCAAAAAATCCCGGCGGGCCGCAGGTTGAGTATCGCTGGGCTAGATTGTACGCCTATCGTTAGCTGTAGCTTTGAGCACCATGCAGGCGACAGTACGATTTGGCTTTTTCCCACCCCAATTTCGAGGATGAACACCCTGAGGGTGGTCAGGGGCCACCGGCCTCTCTTCCTCTTCCACCAACCTCATGAGAGGACTTGCGGCTCGACGACTATTAAGAGTACTCCCATGCCACGAAGGCACTATACCAGAGTTTCTCACTGTGGGGCGCGCCCCCCTTGGGGTGTGTGACAACTCTAGAAGGGGGCGCGAGTATATTGAAAAGTCGAAAACAAAAGATTATTAAAAAAAATTATTCCTTTACTGAAAGTAACCAAACAAAATACATTCTGACATAATAAAAAGTAAAATACACATTTACACTGATATATTTTACTTATAAATGTATCAGTGCTACACACAATGCATTTTATAATTAATTTAACAATACTAAATTACTAACAAGTTTAATAATGACCAATGACCCAATGGAATTGTCAGATATCAAAAATTAACTCTCATCTTAATAATTTTTGTACGGTTTATAATTAATCCCTTAACTTGTGATATGGTCGATCTTTGTCGACCATATCGTGGGGTTTCAGCGTAAGTTAGAGGTGTGGGATTCTCGAAATTATGAGACAGTTTAGAATTCTTAATATGACTTTTATTAAGAGTTTAATTTAAATTACTTATATATCGAACAAACTTATATTAAGTGAGAATAAACCAAAATACGTAGCCGTAGTTAACACAGATCGCGCAATTGGATCACTTATCTATATAATTATATTATATCCGCCTACTCTCAATCCTAATAATATATTCGCATTCAGAATATAATCTTCCTACCTTGAATTCTAAGCTACGGTCCAATCCACTTCATATATTCATCTAGGCTCGAGTACAATGGTATGTACCTTGAATTAATGGCGAGATTTCCGTGATTCTTGGGTAGGCCGTCAATTTACGCTTCTACCTTTTCTGAACTGAACTTTCTCTAAATTGCCATCATGCTTACTAAAACTTCTGTCCCTTTAAAGGTTATCTTATTTGCATCTATCCTTCGTTTCACTTCTTGGATTTGGGTTGGAAAAGATTTGCCATTAATCGTGGCCGTCAAAGAACACAGAGGTTATGTTAGAGAAAGGACGCGTGAGCCGTCACAAACTGCTGATTAAAATTTACGCGATTCGCTTCCCAATGCCAACCGTTTTCCACGTAGACGCGCGTATGTGATCTATTGGGAGGGGGGGAAGGAATAAAGAAGCAAAAATAATCTGAAACAAGTAAATCCTTCACAAACATTGTTAAGGTCCTTTTATTGCATTCGAAAGCCTTCGGGATAATTTTATGGCTAATTGGGCATAGAAAATATTGTACTTCGGAAAGACGTAAATATACGTCCAGGGAAATTAATGCTTTGACTGAGCGAGACGTTTATATTCGCCAGTGGCACTTAAGAGGTTCAAGTCGCATCGCGCAGTTTTAGCATCAAAGTATAGTATTATTGAATTCAATACATTGTTATTGTATGAGGGGGGCGCGATAAAAATTATGATTGAATATGGGGTCGCGAACATGGAAACTTTGAGAAGCACTGCACTATACATTTATAAATATTTGAGACATAGCCATCCTGTGATGACCATGTCTTGCCGGTTCCGCGTAAGCTAGAGGTGTGGGATTATCAAAATGATGAGACATAATTCTTAATACAACTTTTATTAAGAGTAACTTATAATACTTAAATTCTAATTTTGACAATTATTAATTAGAGTGAGAGTCAAGCCCAAAGTAAATCACGTATTTAAGTCAGATCACGCAATTAGATCCTCTATCTCAATTATCCTAAATAATCCTGTTATCTAATTATTAATATCTAATATTACCTTTTCCAGTTTTGGTCCCTTGACCTAGAGAATATAATCTATAACTTTATATAAGAAGATTCTTGATCCGCAAGGCATCTAATTCTTGACTGCTTATTCTTGGTCCGCAAGATTTCACACTATGCTTTGTCACGCTATTGATCAGAATGATTCCACTCTACAACCTCTGAGCCTGCTACGCTATATTATGCTATCACTATACTTATATCTAGGTTTGTCGCGCTATCCTTTTATAGTATATCTCATTTACATATTCGATCCGTTTCTCTTCTTGGTATTGGGTTGGAAAGGTTTTGCCATTAATCGTGGCCGTCAAAGAACATAGGAGTTGTGTTAATCAGAAAGACGCGAGAGACGTCACATATTCATGTCTTCTCCGGGATTCAAACCCAAGCCCTACAGTACAGCAGTCAACGTCGCTAACCACTATACCGGAACCTGCAATCGGAATTTGCAATGAACTCTTGAAGATATTAAAAGGTGTATTTCATCTATTACCTTAAGATTAGTAGCATGACTTTTTACGACTAATCCCATTATTGCAAAATGTTTTCCAACCTGAATTTCAGTGTTTCAATTTTTTGACTCAAACTTATTGTTCCACTACTTATCCTAAAATATTTGCAATGTAATGGATGTAAATTACCTGGAAGCACATTTGGAATATTTTCTTAAAATAATAAGTACGAGTGCTATCACCAAAAAATTTTCGACTTTTTGAAATTGTCTGAAATTAACTCGCTGATATTTTTTGTTATTAACAGCAATTAATAAGAAGAAATGGAATTTAAATGAATTACTACTTTCTCTTTTGCTTTAAAGGATCGTCTAAAAGGTAAGCAAATATTATTAAAAAAAATATTTAAAATCAATTTCTACTTAGGTAAACAAAGAAAAATTTTATTTTTGTTAATTTTATTAAATAATTACAATATATATATATGTATATACATAAGACGAAATCACAATATTTAGTGACAAAACAAAAGCGGTTTTCCTTTCTCTGTATGGTGTTGGACTATTATATTTGTTTGTTACTATTTATTCATTCATAAACCATATTCTCAGAAATTAGGCCATTCCAGGTAGGATTCGAACCCACGACCTTTGATTAGAAGTCCAACGCGCTATCTATTGCTCTACAGAGACGAAACGAACTACTTTTCTTTCTATATATGCAGTTGGACTGTTATTTTTGTTTGTTACTATTAATTCATTTTTTTAATTTAATCAATGAATTATAATATTTGAAAAAAACTGTATTAACATCAAGTGTCATCCACTACGAGTTTAAATAAATGAATTTGAACTTGAAATGGATGAATAGAAAGTATTTTATTAACGACTGAAAACTTGAAAAAGATATATATATATACATATATAGACAGATAGAAACAGATAGATTTAATACAGACAAATAGTAACAACAATGAAGCAAATTTTCTTGATATGCATATCAAATTAAAAGATAGTGTAATAGTTTCTAATATTTATGATAAAAGAGAAGAATTTAATTTCAATATTATACAAGTTCCTCATTGGGAGAGTAATGTACATGCTTCTATATTCAGAAATATTGTTATTAATTATATACAACGCAATAAATTTCTGGTGTCAAAAAAATCAGAAATAATAAATAACTATAAACATTTTACTAAATATTGCTTAAATCAGAAATACCCAATTAATTTTATGAATAGTTATATGAATAAAGCTATTCGTAATAGTAAGGATTAAAATTCATTAGAATAATAATAGTTTATTACTATATATTTATCATTTTTCCAAGTTATAGTTACCTCCTTATTCTAATATTAGATAAAATTAATTATGTTTATTTTATTCTTATACAACTAGTGTCGCTAATGTTATGATAGTTTGTATATATATATATAAACTCTCTTTTTAATTTTTTATTTTTATTCTTTTTAATGCTTTTGTTAAGTGCTATATTTCAGCCATTCGCATGCTTTGAATCTGCATTTGGGTCCAGAATCTGGCAATAAATTATTCATTGCACTCAGATTTAGCGCGAACTCTGCATTTTTAAGTGCAATTTTTAGCTCTAGCATGTAATGGATTTAGATATTCCTATCCATTACCCTCAATAGGTTTTTGCACAGTATTATTTACATAAAGAGGGAAGGTTGGCTGGCCAAAAAACATGTTCCTCTCCACTTTTATATAAATTGTTTTGTACATTAGCTGTCCTAAGTCAGCAATGTTTATAATACTGCAGCATCCATTTTATAATTTTTAATCTCGGTTGCTCATGTGTCCTTCATTGTGTGATTTTCCTACTGTCTGTGTGTTTTTCGAATGTGATTGATGGATGTTTATCTCTCGTTTGTAGAGAATTAGACTATACATAGGGAAATAGAGTACTAATAGCAGGAATTGAAAAACATTGTTCATTATACATTCCGAAAAATTATGAGGATAGTGTGTTCTAAAAAGAATTTTGCAATTTACTTTTAAATTAGTTTGCCTTGCAATTTTAAACCACCCAAAAAAATCAAATTTGTGTGGGAAATACTTACGTTCAAATCTTTACAAATGTTATTCAAAAATGGCTAAGCCATAAATAAATTCTATCGTTTCAAAAAAAAAATGTAAAAGTTGTACATAATAATAAAGTATGAGCACAAAATCCTCATAAGTATGTTATATTGTTTGTAACATATCGTGGGGCTCCCAATAGCCTAGTGGTCATTGTTACGAACCCTTAGTTGGTGAGTTATGAGCTCGAGTCAAAGTACCTCTTAAGACCCACTGTGTAGAGGGGCTGATGTCCGAGAGTTTCGAGGCTCGAAGTCCTCCCGCTGGTGGAGAGAGAAAGTTCGGAGAGGGTGCGCTAGCTCAGGTGACGTCCCCCTCACTTGACTACGTTTAAAATTATGAGGTTTGTTGTTAACATCCCTCGTGTTGCTTCGCAGCGTGACGTTAATAATCACTCATTTACTCTTAAATATCAGTTTTATAATTATTATTTATTAAAACAGAAAAAATTTTCTTTAAAACTGTAACGGATGTCCAGTACCGTCCATTAGTGTGAAAGGGTCGGAAGAAAAACTAACCACAATCAATACAATCTCTATTTTTTATCAAATTCTCAACAACGACACCAATTCAACAACCCAAGTTATAAAATGCACCAATTGATAAATATGAGGAGCAATAGCGAGGTAGACTAGAAACTAGAAGATTTAATAATAAATCGGATTACTTACACGTCTAGGCACTAAACCTTCTTATATTTGAAGATGATTTCAAAAGTAGTCTAATTCATACCGACCTGAATCCAATTTAACGACTGACCAAATCGTCAATTTTAATATTAATCAAGTTATCTACGAAGCCCTCTCGCCTAACTTTACGTTAATTACTACTTGCTATGGTGTTAGCTTCTAACCTCTCTCTCCTTTCGAGCTTGAAAGTTAATCTTTATATACAAGCCATGGTTTGCATAATTACATCTTCTTTGGAGGAGGAAAGTTTTCAATAACATAATATTTATAAAGACCCATTATTCCCCAAGAGGATTAGTTGGAAGAACGCGAACAGACCCGTTACAAAAAGTATTGATTTTTTCCAAAGAAATTAAAATTGCCTCTTTATACACCTAAATATTTTTTTCAACACCTCCAAGATGATATTAAGCACCTTGTACAAATGAAAAGTAAATATTTTTGAAGTATGGGAAACTAAAAAATATGCCATTTAGCTTTGTTATCTGTTAAGTGTCGTAGTTTTTCTCACACTTTAAGAAAAAAAAAGGTGCAATTTTTTTACACTTTGAAATCTCCTTTAGCAAGTCATATTTATTTTCGCGTCATTTTTCTAAAACTGGAAACTCGATTTGCTTTCACTCGTGACTAGTTAATGGAAATAAGAAAACGAAAGGAAATGCTTAAAAACAATTTCATCTGAAATTAATTTAATCGTAATTGATGTCTTCAGTTTTCATCTTGGGACTTAAAAACGGTTTTAATGCTTTGTAGATAAGCGCAGCCGTTAATTAAACCTCCAAGAAAGATAACATCCGTTCCATTTAAAATGTAATTTCAACTTCTTACATTTCCTTCTCTGAGTTTATCCTCGAGTCAAGGAACAGTGACTTTCTCGACAAGTCTTTCAGCATTTAATTAAATGTGGAAATAAAGATTTCTCCGTTTCCTTCAGCTCATCAGTAGTGCTTCTAGGAAATGAGTCGAGAGCACCGATAGAGCTATGGGAAAAGCAATAATAATTGTTTAAATGTTAGCAATGCTGATTGTTTAATTCTGTGCTTTCGCTTTTAAGGGACTTTTTTTTAGTATTCCGCTCGTAGTTTCTGTAATTTCGCAACATAAATTTACTGAACAACAGTAATCTTTTAACAAGAGTTTCTTCGTAACTATTTTTAATTAAAATATCCGCATTTTAATTTAGATCAGTTGGATAAGCATTTGTCTTCAAGTCGCTTTTATAAAGACTAAAAAATTAATCACATGAGCCGTATTCACATAATAGTTCGAAAAGCAGTAAAAAGATTAATTCTGCAATGCTATTTGTTATTTCCTGACATATGCATCTGAGACTTGGACAATAACAAAAATGGAAGAAAATCAAACAGCATCCTTTGAAAGAAAAATACTTCGAAGTATACTTGGTGGTGTAAACGAAAACAATAGCTGGAGAAGAAATTCTAATTTTGAATTATATATATTTTATAAACAACCTGACATTATTAAAGACATAAAAATAAATAGAATGAATGGGATGGCCCATATAATTCGAAAGCCTGATAATAATATTGTCAAAATATACTACATTTCAAAGTCACACAGGGATCCGAAAGCGTAGAATTCCAAGGCAGAAATGGACAGACTCAATGGAATGTTACTTTAAGACAGCGTTTCTCAAACTGTGGGGCGCGCCCCCTACGGGGGCGTGATAACCCTACAAGGGGGGCGCGAGTATATCGAAAAGTCAAAAACAAAGGATTTACAAAATTACAAATTTACTGAAAGGAAGCAAAACAAAATATACATTCGGACATAATAAAAACAAAATACACATTTACACTAATATAATATACTTATAAATGTATCAGTACTGCACAATGTATTTGATAACTAATCTCACAATACTAAATGTGAAAAAGCTTTAACGTTATAGTGCATTATTATTGCATTCAATACATTATTATTGTGTGGAGGGGGCGATGAAAATTAAGATTGAAAATTGGGTCGCAAACATTTGAAGTTGGAGAAGCACTGTTTTAAGATTATAAATGAGAAATCCTGAAAAACGAAGGTGAGTGAGAGGTCCACTGGGGAGGAAAACTTCAAAGGAATGCACTGGCCCACGAGGGACTGTCTTGCCGGATATGATAACATTTGTTACTTCTTTCGATTGTATATGAAACAGTGACTTATAAGAAATTTTATAAGAAGTTAAATTAACATAAAAAGAAACATATAAAAATAGAAGGCTGGTAAAAAAATATATATATATTCGATAAAACTGAACAACAGTGCGTAGTGTAAACTTCTTATCTCAGTTAATAAAAATTCGTACGTTAAAGTTGACATCTATACGTATGTATGCATTTGTATGAAATTTAAACTTCCTACGACGCAATTTTTCGTTTGGAATGATTACAAAAAATATGTCCAGCATTTTAAGATGTATGAGTTTTTCATGTAATTCTTCGTTTGTTTTCTTTTTGAAAATTATCTAGAATTATATTATTATCTAATTATAACAACACATTCTTGCAAATGTACAAATATTTCTAAGATGGCTCCTAAACTATTCCATCTGGTTTGATAGTCAAAGTTCAGATATAGTTCCTACCCGTATTTCTGCCTCATATAATTCTAAAGAATGCTATTTTTGTCAGGGGATTTTTTAAAAGATATATTTTTGCATTTTTTCTTATAAGAATAAGTATTAAGTAGAGAGAGAGAGAGTTAACTGATAATAAAGTTTTTAGCAATCATCTGATAAATCAGGAATAAATAATCTATAATCATGCATGTCAACATGATCTAACTCCACACAGACATCTTCAGAATCGTTATTTTCAGAGCCATCACTTGTATTTTTATTTTTATACACACACTGGCCAATGATTTAGAAACCCAAGATGAATATTTCATTGAACCGCCTTTTGCACGGATAATTTCTGGGATTCGTTTGAGCACCGAATCAACATGCTTCTGAAGTGCATTTACGGCTAGATAATACGGCTATGCAGATATTTTGAACCTTGTAAATAAGATGAAACAGGGTAATGCTGTCGGGTGTGTCTATCCACCATATCCCACATATTTTCTATGGGATTAAATTCTGGACTATGCAGTGGGCAGGGAAGGCGTTGGAAGCCAACTGAGGTTCAGAGAACCAATTTTGAACATTTCTGGCACTATGTATAGCTGCATTATTATACATGAAGTATTTATCCCCATCGAGGGAAAGGTGCAACATTGCAGAGTGCACTTGATCTGATAGTATACCTAGGTACCTCATTGCTGTTTGTTTACCCTTTAGAAACACCAGAACACCACTGTCATGCCAGCAGAATGTGCTCCATATCATGGTACTCCCTACAGACCCTTGTTCAGGGCGAGTAAAGCAAGATGGGTTCATGGCTTTATGAGGTTCTCGACAAATTTGACGTCTTCCATCAGGACAAAATGGCGTGTAGCGTGATTCATCCGATTACATTACCCACTTCCAATCCTCAGATGTCCATTGTCTTCTTTCCTGACACCACTGCAAAAGAATTTCTGCATTTCGGGCAGAAATAAGGGATTTTCTTGTAGGCGTCCGATTATGCATTCCTATCATCTGCAACTCTATGCGTATGGTTCGAACTGAACCGAGCTGCATTTGTGTTGAAAAAAGCTTCGGTTGATGATTCATGTCAGTTAAAACACAGTAGAGTTCCTGTTCTGCCGTACAATGCATCGGGAACGGCGCCGATCACGATTTTGGAAAACTGTGCTCGAACTGCAGTTACTTCTTCTAAGAGATGGAGTGTGTGTTTCGATTCAAAATTTAAAAACCTTTGATATGGCTGCACTCAGTGAGATGTGCTGTCTTCGAATTTGAGGCTCTTGCTAAATGGGCATTAACAATAAGTTGTTTTTCAAATGGTAAAAGATCTGTTGCGCTTCCCATTTTACTTCATTCATCGTGAAAAGCACTCTTACACCTTATTTATACTAGCATTCTAACCACGTGTAACCTACGATATAAAAATATTTTATATTTCATCCCTAATCTCAAAAATTTATAATTCATTGGTCAGTGTGGGCATATATCAGTAGCTGTACTAAGTGTATGGTATGATGAGAACACAGAAAACAATTGATTTATAAATGTATAGTGCCTGTGCATCATCTGAAAACTCTAAATATTCTTCTCCTAGAGATCTAGAAAATATTCTAGAGATCTTCTCCTCTCCAAGAAAATCTTCTTCTTGGTGGTAGAGAAGGAGGGGTGGTGTGAATCTCGGACAGCACACACAACAGGGGTGTTCACCACAAAATTGGGGAGGAACTGAACCAATTCCCTTGAATGAACTAATGTATCCTGATTAACATGATTGAATTTTACTTTATTAGACTTCCCTTAATTATGTTTTGCTCATTTAACAAGAAATAAAATAATTATCTGAGACGCAGTTTTGTCATCCCAAAAAAAGCCTATGAATCATTTTCGAAAAAAGTATCAGCCCCTATTGAAGTTCGTGATTGCTGATACATTTCACACACCTCACGTTCCTGATGAAAAGGGTTAGATAAAGGGGTTTTTGCTTTTTTTGAAACAAAACTTTCGTCTTGTCTTGATATTTTTACACAGAAATTTTCATTACTAAATGAATAAGCTATCGTTGAGTTTTTTAAGAAGGTGCCATTCCGTTTATTTTATGATGCTCACGTATCTTTAAAGTTACACTTACTATAATTCAAAACCACTGGTTTAAGATGAGATAATTCAAAATCTTAACTGTCTGGGAAAAAAAGCCTCCAAGTTCCTAACGAAATTAAAAATTAATACTTTCTTACTTCCCTTTCAACTATAACTTCAAGCTTCCTTATTTAATTTAATCAAAAACAAAAATATTCTACTTCTAATTAAAATTTTATTTGCTCCAAACAAAAACTATATTTGAAGGAAATAATAAGAAAAATATCAAATTTTTTTGAAGAAATATTAAAAATTATAATCAAATTATTATTTTATTTAAAATTTGCTTCTAATGCATGAAACATTTTGCCTTCCTGTTAACATTTTTCAATATTTAAAGCATTGAATAAAAATATTTTAGCATTATGTTTGTCACGTATCAAATAATTTATTAAAATTCCGAACTATAAAAATTCTTTTTATTCTTAATTTCTCTTATCAACTATATATTTAATAAATTGTTTAAGACTTTGCTTCTTCAAATATTGAAATAGACGAATAATTTATGCATAAATCAAGTTTTTATGTCTTTCCAGTAACAGTGACATTTTCAGAAACAATTATCTTATTTAAGTATTAAGATAAACATTAAAAGGTTATCTATTTCCTCAAATGAATATGCGTCTGATGCAATATTTAATTTCTGTCAAATGTGTAACTCGATGCATACAGGAATTATGGGTTCAATCTGGAAGGATGTGCTTAATTGGCGGTAATACAAAACGTCCTTCTTGTCAAATGTCAAAACCACTGAGTGTCGGTCACTTAAATTTACATGAAAATGGTAAGATATAAAATCATCAGACAATTTTCTCGATTAGATATTCATGACAATGTGAGTGATGCATAAGATAAAATTTATATTTATAAATATGTTTTAATTGTGTTCTTAAGACAACACCTACAAATATTGAATAATTAAAACCAAAATATATTTATTGGTCCCCAACCTGCTACTTATTTTGTTTATTTAAAGTACACCACATTTCCTTTCATTATAGTTAATAAGTCCAAACATTACGAAATAACTAACAAACAATCATTTTTTTACTACACGCGTGTGCTAATATTTACCAATTAAAATATTTGCTAAATTTTTTTACCAAAAACACTTTTTAAATTTATAACCAAGTTTTATTTTAAATTAATTATATATATTTTTTAAAATTTTATTATTATTATTCCTCTCCTCGAGACATTCATTATTGTTCTCTTTTCTTAGCTTCATTTTAATATATTATCAGGTTTTTCTTTCACGTGTTGTATTAGGCTTAACTTTTCAACTTGTTTTTTCCCTTATTATGTCGAAAGTTTCTGCTGTACGGGGAAGGTTGGATCCATAAAACATTGCTAACCCTAATTTGCTGGCCTAATTCAGCGACATCTTTAGAAATCATAATAGGTCTCCAATTTAGTCCAAAGACTTTTTTGTATCTACATTTGTTGTGTCTGGTGAATTCCAATTTCTTCCTGCTTTAGCACTGTAGGTTTTAGTACTTTTTCATATATATATATATATATATATATATATGAGAAAAAAAATACTCACTCATTCATCACGATATCGCCAGAACTCTCGAACCTACTGATTTAGAATTGGGCAGGCATGTTCCTTTTATTGAGTAGAGATTAGCTAAGAACGCGTTTTGCGGATATCGACTCACAAGGGGAAATGCGGGGGCATCATAGATTTAAAAAAGTTCCCGCTTTTGAGCTATTAATCATCTAACGGGTTATATTCACTATTCTCACTAATCCTCTAGGGCAGGGGTGCTCAACCTTTTTTTCTGCTGGGCCACATACATATTTCAGCTATTTCACGCGGGCCGCATACATATGTTAGTTATTTCACACGGGCCGCAACATGAGGATAAATGAAGGAGGGGGGAAAGTAATGCCTTAAAACCAAGATAACATTGGAAATTTAAAATGTGGAAAATTGATCAAAATATTATAACTCCTGTTTTGCCTTTTTTAATTATTATTTTTTATAATTTTTATTTTTGTCACTAACACTAAATTAGAAGCATTTAAGAAACACTCCTTCACAATTTCTGTATCAGTAAACGGTTTCGTATGATTACCAATAATATAACAATCTTCATAAGATGTCTTTGTTACCGCTGTGACATTACCACTGACAAAACTTTTTGTTGCTGTTGCAAAGATTATTCAAGAAAGCTTATTTAGCACCTCTCGAAAGAGATATTCGAGGAGAACTGTCATTGAATGATCCCCGTTTATTGATATTTTTTAAAATCAGCACTTTCTTGACAAATCAAACAATTACTGATTCATGTTTGTATTTCACTACAAAATAGTCAACCTCCCAATCGTCTTGAAACGATATATTTTCTTCGAATGTTTTTCGCTTGTAAGATATGAAAGATAGTTTAAAATTACTAGTTCCACCCATAAAATTATCGCTACTCCACTCTATTGTCTGTTATCACTAACCGTAACTGTTCCAAATAGAAAAAGAATATCAATTCGAATTCGCACGACACCGACAGCAAAAAGCAAAGTGATATATTTGATTTACAAAGAATTTCCCGCCAAATTTTAATTAATTTTAAATACAATGTTCTGAAATAAGTAAATTTCTCATAGCAATGGACTATTACCGGGCCACTTAAAAAGGCTCGGTGGGCCGCAGGTTGCGTATCGCTGCTCTAGGGCATAGGTTCCCAACCTTTTTTGAACTGGCGCTACTTTTCTAGAAAATATATCTCGATACCACCCTTCTCCCACTCCAGAGAAATAAGAGCGTACATAATACATGGTAAAAACAAGAATTAAATTTTTAAAAAATATTCTAAAACTAATAAAACATACTTTTTTAAAACCCCCAATTTTTTTTTTTTTTTTTTTTACTTGCGAATCTGAAATATCTATATTGCCACGAAAACATATAATTTTATAATGCACACAATCATCATAAGGTAACCAGTACAGTGGCGCATACAAGGTGGGTGTCCTAGGAGTCCGGACACTCCCCATATAACTTGATTTTATTTTCGATTCGATATAATCCTATGTATATATTACACAAAATTTATTTATATATTTATTACTAATAATTAATTTGATTAATTAATGCTAATTATTTATTCAATAATTAATTTTGTATTGTTTTTGTTCCCGAAAATCGACAAAATCAAAATATAGAATATGTTGTGCGGCGTATTGGAGCAGGATACCAAAATGGTGGACTTTCGACCCTGGACCTCTCCCCCCTTGAAAAATTTTTGTGTGCGCTACTGAACCAGTATTATAGTTTACTTTTGTTAGAACATAATCAGCGTGTTTTTTAGTCTTTTTTTAGACAATATTTGGTTAATCTGCCCATGCCCCTCCATACCATCTCAAAAACCCCTAGCTTACTCTGGGTCTTTTACTGCTCCCATGAAAGTCTCAAATACCTACAAGGGGGCGTTATCGCCCACGTCGAGAATCTATGCTCTAGAAAATATACTTTCTATGACGTTATACGATTATAAAACCTATTTCTATAAAGGAGACGTGATTTACGTTAATGAACGTTAATATTTAAAGCCAAGTGAAAAGGAAACTTGATTGTAGTTATACGGAGACTAAGAAGTTAGTTAGAGAAGTTAATATTGAAAATGCTCGTGGTCCAGGTTAAAAGGATCCGACGGGACATTCAAGGACTAGCATTATTTTTGAGGATCGTCCGTTGATAAGTACATTTATATTCTAGAAATTTAGATTACCATTTAAGCTGTGATGTACTCTCATGGCTTAGGTTAAATTTAGATAGCGATTAGAAAATCATTATGAAATGTTTTTCAGTGTCTTATCTTTTTGTTAACCCTCACACTTCAACGGGTGAACGTTCGTGATAGGGACATAAAAGATAAGTCTATTTTCGCTTTGGAAGTTCAAATCCTGTTATTTTAAATAAAGTAAAGAAGGCAGGCTATAAGAGTGTTTTTCTGTAAAATCAAAAGATAATGATGATACTTAGGTATCAAAAAAGCTTTAAAAAAATAAGCAGCCATACAATATCTGAAATACCCAGTGAAGAGGACAGATAACGGCAGGTATTAAATATAACTCTAGGGACGGAATGTAAAAATGTACCCATTTTTATTTTCTTGATATTTTCTCTATATAAATCTTATTGTTACATTTTATTCAAAAGTTATTCCTCACTCGTACTCCCACATATATTTAATCTTATCTACTTGTTAAACTTCCATATTTTCTAATTTGTGATAAAAAAAAAACTTCTTTAAGATATGTTTTACTTTTCTGTTAGTCAATGTTCTGTAAAAATTGATGTTCGGAAACTATTCTATTACTTCTAACACAATCATTTACGTTAATTTTCCCAATTTCAAATAAATGCGTAAGAATTTAAGGGAAAATGTATTTAATTAAAAGTGCACGTTGATTTCATCAGCGATTAAATAAAGTCCCTAATTTTATCTAAGTACCTAATTTAAAATCTGGAATTGGTTAAGCAAGTATTTCTTCAGAACAATCTCCTTCAGTTCCATTCCAAGTCATTTAAACATTCATACTTCATTGTCGCTCTCACTGATTTAACCCATCTTTAGCTCTAAGCCCTCCACGATAAATATCCGGTAGCTCTTCAAGCAATCATTAAGCCCACGCGGAATACAGTCCAGCAGTTTAGCCGGACACTTACGATCTTGGGAATTTGTTATTTGTTTGGCTTTTTACTTCTTTTCTTGGGAGAAACTCTGAACTTACGAAAAGAGTGCGACAAAAGATCGCTTTGGTTAA
>BMAV01022706.1:0-10112 GCA_019973955.1 Trichonephila inaurata madagascariensis
TGCTTGTTTTTTCTGGGATCGGGAGGACCAATCTAATAGTTCAAACCCGGCGAAACCGTTAATACTGATAACAAGCAACAATTACTATTTGAACGATGCTTATACTGAAAAACGCGAGAAAAATACAAGAAACGGCAGCACAAAGTGATTTTCCTTGATGACAACGCACCTAGCCACCATGCTAAACTGACCAAGGACACGTTAAGGGTCTCAGGGTGTTACATTTTCTAGAGTTCGAAAATATAACAATTTTCAAACAGGTATATCTTTTAAATTTAAATTAAATGATTCGAATATTTCACACATTATTTATAAAAGAATGGCTTCAGAAAAGTATAAAATGTTTAAAATATAAAAATAATTTTAAAATCATAAGCATTGAAAAATCTATGATAAATTTTATATTTTTTGCGTTGTGCACGCTGTTTTCTAAAATAGTATCCTCTGATGTATAAAACTTTATAGAATTAAAAAATGCATCATACCTTTTAAGCCCTACCTAATTTTAGTATTATGTATCTTTTGCATTTAAAAAATATTTGTAAAACATTGAAATTTTTTTAAATATTTTTTTAAAAATGTATCTTTTTATTTATTAAAATATGTAAATTATTATTCTATTTATATAAAAATAGCTACAATGTAATGAGAATACATTTAACTTTATTAATCAACTTATAGCTAGTAATTAAAAAGCTACTCTTTTAGAAAATAGCATGCGCGACGTAAGACTTAATAAATATTTCTTATAGAAAAATTTCTTATTTTCATATGCTTATAATTTTTAAAATTATGATTATATTTTAAACATTTTATACTTTTATGAAGCCCCATTTCTTTATAAAATAATGTGTACAAGATTTGAATTATTTAATTTAAAATTTTAAAAAAGAATTATCCCCGTTTAAAAAATTGTTTATATTTTCAGACCCTCTAGAAAAATTTAACACCCCTGAGACCTCTTAAGGCATTCGGCTGGGAGCCCTTAGCGCATGCGGCTTATTTGCCAGACTTGGCTCCTTCCGATTACTACCTATTTGCCTCATTGGGGCACACATTGGCTGACCAGTGCTTCACTTCTTACGAAAACCTCAAATCTTGGCTTAATGACTGGCTTGCCTCAAAAGACCAATCATTTTTTTGGCGTGGTATTCACAAATTGCCCGAAAGATGGGGAAAATGTGTAGCTAGCGATGGATATTTCGAATAAAGAAATATTAACAGTTTTTGCAAATTTGTGTTTTTTTTAAAACAATCGCGTCTCATTTCATTTGCATACACCTGGTAAACAAAAGGCTGGAAAATGTTATCAACAGAGTTACCTTTACGTTAATAAAATCGTCTGTTAAGGCTTCAAACGGTAACAAATTTTCCTTGTGAATTCTTCATCTCAGTTCCCACTATCAGAAACGTTTCAAAGCGGTTATCGTTTTACTCAAAATAATGAGAAGACAAGGAGAAATATAGACTCGGAAGAGCTTCTAAAAAATTCCTATTCAAAGCGGCTAGTCAGGAAGACCGTTGGGAAGTAAAATACAGATAACCACACATTTTGTTTGGTAATAATCTATTTGAAATGTTTTTTGCTTGTAAATGACAACATTCCTTGGTCTGTTGATTGATTGACTGTACATAAACGTCTCACTTAAAAGCTACAAGAAGGCTGTCCCTCAGTCGGAAGTTTGTCCAAAGGTGGTTCAATGAAAGAGAATAATCTATTTTATTTATCTCGGTTCTTTTTTACAACCTCTGACAATAAAGTTCCGTGAATAGTCCTGCAACATTAACGTGGATGAAATATTTACGAAAGTTACCTTACAGTCCTTCGAAATAGTCACCTTGTAACGTCGTCAGTCATTAGAAATCAAGAAAATATGTCACAGCCATATTTTAATTAGAATTTAATAGTTTCAAAAATATTCATTAAATAGGCCAAAGCCGGGCAGGATGATCTTATTCATCACTCGAGGTCAATCCCTGGCTTTTTCGGGCTCAGTCCACTCCATGACTCTATCTCCAGTTCTCTCCCCGTCCAAGTCACTTCAGGTTTTACAATAAACCGTTTGTCCAAATTCACCCCTTTTTAAACAAAGGGAACAGGTCCTACACGCGCCTCGTTCTCTCCTCTGTTGGCGGGTCCAAAAAGAAAAGGGTCTGCCCACCTGATGCTATATTTGGCAGGGTCAAAAAGATAGGTCTGCCCTAGTCCCAGGCCACCTGCGTCCCTCAATTTCGCGGAAAACACGAACACATTCACCATCGTCGCGGAATCCAGGAACGCCAGCTCACATCTGACTAAATACTCACACCTGGGCTTTACGGCCCCACTTTCTAAATGCCTCGACTTCTATTCAAAACTTTCATAAAGGAATGCCTATTGACATCTGCATTCATAGCCATTGTATATTCAGAGATTCAGATGTCTGCGCTTGTCCGAGGCGATAAACAAACAGCTGACCCATGGCCACCTGCACCTGTCATCAACATCTGTTTGGTGATGGATGGATAAATTGATTTCAGATGAATTGGCAGGGTGGGGTTCATCATTCGAAGACGTCACAACTTATTCCTTCCCCTGAAAGGTCATTCCACTGGACTGCTCTGGCCTCAGGCTGGATTCAGTTCTTAATATTTCACACCGAAAGGTTGTCTTGTATCATGAGACTGACCAGGACGGCAATCCAAGTAATGATACTTCGTCAAAGTAAAATACGTGAGATCAATCCAATTTCGCGAGCGAACTGCTTTACAATAAAACTTAAATCCACAATCTTTGATTTCGCAGCACCGCCAGGGGTTAAAAATTAATTCAGGGTTTCAAAGAAGTTAAATCAAATCATAATATTTCACTAATTTCATGCGTTGATAAACCGTCGGTCGTGTTCAGCATGCCGGTAATTTACCTTAGGGCACAGGTTTCGGCACGTAAACATCCATTGCACGCACCGAGCGCTCATGCTCTCCGGATGACCAGTTCACACCTATACTTTTTCAATCCGAATTTGTACATACACATCTACTTATTCCAACGATATCAAAATAGTAAAATAGCACCTGCAAATTCCAAGCTTTACAAAACAACATTACAACGTTTTTTAGGTGAGAGGTTTAAATCGGGGCCTTCCCTAAATTAAGTTAGGTACTGGCTTTTTCGGTAAAGGCGTTTCTCACAACCATTATGGCAAGTTATTCACAATTCATGGTATTGTCTTCCATTACGTTAGATATTGAGGAAAATTAGACATGAATTTGGAATATAATTAACGCCTTTGGTTCGCTCATGCAATGAATTCACTAAGTCTATTATGTGCATGGAACAAATTTTTCAGGCGATATAAATTTTCCTTTGGTCGATCGACTTCCAGGCTAATCAACTCAACCGCTTTGGCCGCGAAGCTGCTTTACACGATTTTTCCAAATCTGCATCAAAGTCTATATCGACCATTCAAAGTACATCAATCTATATAATACCGGCAAAATAGATTAGAAATTTGCATGCTGAAGAGCGCATACCGGCAGGCATCACTTTCTTAATAATAATGTACGCGCAATGGCATAACACATGCGGCATACTTCGGATACAACTCATCGCGGGGAACGACGAAAATACCACTTCCACAAATCCAGTACAGTGACCCACGATACCTCGCTATTCTTTTCTACCAAACCTTCCGTTTTGGCAAAGAATTAAGTTTCAAACCATGCTGGTTAAAATTCACAAACTTATTTGCATTTAGCCGTGGAATGGTGCGGGCTCACTATTACAAACAAACAGCGGGCGGTACGGTTTAGGCTGCTTTATCCGTTTATCGTCTAAGTCAGAAAGATATGCGTATCGCTTCTCGTAGCAGATAATTAACATCTGGGATGCGCAGCAAGGGTTTTATTTTGAACGGCTGCGTGTTTAGCTATATCTATTCACCTTAAAAGTCATCCCCCGAGATAATATGGCTGTACTGCACCAGTGTGTCATTCGCCAAATAGATTACTTCAGTCGGGCGGTAATTTAGTACCGTTCGAGCACCATAAAACACCCACGAGGTTTAAAATCATAAATAAGCTTTACCGAATAGAGAATTTCGGAATCTTTCCTTATTCCCTTCAGGCTTCTTTTTTACTCTTCCGTTGCTTGATTCCGGCTGCATACGGTACCGTTTATTGAAGTTGAGACGATGTGATGCTGCGATCTCTTTTATGGTAAATCATCGCTAAAGACTTAAATTCTGAACTAAAGCTAGACCTATTATCCATCCTCAAGCTGGAACCTATCGACTCCTTTTGGTTCTGCAGAGAGACAAACATTGGTAACTCACTTCTCAAACCTCCCACACATCGGCTGCGTGGTTTCTTTTTCCTTTATTTAGCTGCCCTGCTATCTCGGCCCATTATATGATTCGAATATCCTTGCGATTTAAGCATTTAACTGCTTTTATACTTACCCGTTTGACATCATACTGGTGTCACTACGCTGCCGTTATCGCGCTCCAGGTACCAGGGGTTTTGCTATCCCTATCTGCCATCAATTCTAAAGAATCAGCTCTGCTGGGCAAAATTTGCCACCCACTTTGCACACAAGTTGATTGCCCTTTCTGTAAAGGCTCAGTTCCCGCCCCGTATGACCAATTCTATCCATGGGTTTTCTTTCATGCAAACTTAATTTACTAATGTACTGCATTTCCACTGTCCTCTTACTTCCGGAGAAGGAAAGCGTTCAAATCACTTCACAAATTCTCCTTCAAAGTCACCCAGAGTCTTGGCGTTCCGCTTTTCATTAACTACCGGGTAAATTCGAGACCTACACTTATTAACCAGTTCACTAACTTCTGCGGTACGTTTTACGAAGCGCAATGTTTTGTTTGCGGGGTGTTAATCCTATTTACCAGCTTTAGATTAAACTTCGTTTAAACTGGCTTCTGTTAAGGCTCTTAGTCTTTCTAACTCAGATTCCGCTGGTCTACCGCTCTCAAAAATTCCATAATTTTCACGTTTTCACATTCGTTGCGTTCTTCCATTTCCAGATTTCCTTAATTTCCTGTTTTCCATTCCGATACCCTCTAACAAATGTTTGCGCAGCGCTATCAAGTATAAGTGGTATTTTAGCACGACGAAATTCTACTATTATTTCCCATCCCCTGGATTAAAAGTATTATCCAACTTCTACCCTAATTATGCCTTCAAACATTACGTCTTTTCTTTCTCACTTCTTAGAAACGCCATGATACCTTCTAATGCACACGAGCCGAATCTAAGCAATCTGGTGCAAAAAGAGGCCGCCGCAGACTCTGAGTAAAGCTATACGTATGCCGCAGACCTAGACTTAACTTATATTTTACAAATGGCAATCTAAGGCAAATACACATAACCCATATAACCTGGCACTACACAGCCATTATAACTACATGTACTTTCAAATTTTAAATCAAACCCACACCATCATCCTGCATGTTATTTCAACACACGCTAGTATAACTTCACCATGCTGTTTCCAAATCAAAACCACAACAATACCTGCATTGCTGTTTTGGCTGACAGTAACCACTGCCACTAATTTTGCAGCTCAACGAAATGCCGGCCTCGCACATTTACCACTTCGCACAAAACTTAAAAATCTTTCTAGTCTCTTATTGTTTACTAAAATTTACACAATCTTTTTCCTATTCCCTTATACCAACATTTTACATACAAAAAACAATACTCGGTTGCTGTCCGAAAATGATACCAAAGAAAAGTCGCGAATTTGTAGACGGCGAACGCTGGCAGAACTACTCAAGACCTCTTTGAATGCTTCATACGAAAAAACCGCGCTCATCAAACAGACGAGACTCGTGACACAACACTGGGAACTCGAAAGCGTCCCTCAAAGCGCACGGGCACACAGTTCCTCTTAAATCCTCGTTGAATCATCGGCGGAACAGGAGCCTTTACCCGGCTTCTCACAGCTGGGGACTCCAGGAAAACATCTCATAGCGGCACAGAAACCTCTCAAGTCGTCCCCAAATTTAGGCGGGTTTTCATCACATCACATTCGCCCCGGCTGGCCGTTTTTATTTTTCCAAAAACATGGATTCGGGGTCTATTCCAAAAGCCGGATCCCCCGCTGCCACCCAATTTTAATATATATTTTATATATATATATTTAATCTAGTCAAGAAATCAAAAAAATATTCCCAAACCATATTTTAATTAAATTTTAAATTTAAAAAAATTATTAAATAGGCCAAAACCCGGGGGGCATCTTCATCACTGAGGTCAATCCCCAGCTTTTTTGGGCCCCGTCCCCCTTTTGGCTCTATTGGGTTCCCCTCCCGTCCGCCTTCAGGTTTTTCTTCTCGTCCGTTTTAAAATTACCCCTTTTAAACAAGAGGGGGGGGGTCCACGCGCCCTCGTTCTCCCTCTTTTGGAGGGCAAAAGAAAAGGGTTGCCCCTCGCCCTATTGGGAGGTCAAAGAAAGGCGCCCCATTCCCCCGGCCCCCCGGGCCCCCAAACTGGAAAAAAAAAGAACACATTCCCACATCCGCGGTCCAAGGGCGCCTAACCACTCATTTTATTCACACCTGGGCTTCACAACCCCACTCAATGCCTCGACTTTTATTCAAAAATTTTATAAAAAAGGTGCCTATTAAACTGCATTTTGCCCGTTATTCGACCAGATGTCTGCGCTTGTCCGGGCCGTCAACAAACAATGACCCCATGGCCACCTGCCCCCTCACCCCAACATCTGGGTGATGGATGGATAGGGTGATTTCAGATGAATTGGCAGGGGGGGGGTTAAATAAAATTGAAGACGTCAAAACCCCCCAACTATGCCCCCCTGGACCCTTTTTAAAGGTTCTGGAAATTTTCCCGAAATCTTTTTTTTGGGGGGGTTTTAAAAAGGCCGCCTTTTGGGATGTTGGGAATATCGCGTAAATCTTTTTCCCTTTTCAAAGCGATTTTGGGTGGGAATAGGAAGAACCGGAGGATTGAGATCTGAAGAATTTTCGAGGTGGATGTTCAATTTGCCCCCCTCCCCACTCCTTTTTCCCGGGAACTGAAGATTTGGCGTGAACAAAAATCTGCCGTTTGCGTCGGGGGGTTACCCCACGTAGACTTTCGAACCGGATTAAATTTTCAAGTACCGCATTCATCGTCACCCCCCCGGAGATATTCCTTGTGGATAAGTTTTGACTATTAAAAGGCGATGAGCACGTTTTGGGTGCGGGATTTTTTTTCTCTGGCCTTTTCACTGGGGTACTGGAGAATGCCATCCCTGCTTTTTCGTTTCGTTTCGGGGGGTTTTGAGACCCGAAGTTTTTTCCCAAAGCCCTTAGCTTAAAAACAAAACTTTCAAATGATGTTTTCGTTCATTTTCTTGTTAAAATTAAAAACCAACCTAAACGAACACTCTACAAAACAAGTCTTACATGGTACAAAATACAAATGACACTCAACAGAACAATGGTGGGGGCAGATGGTCAACACTTGCCGCTATGCATGTGCAGTGTTTTGTTTCGCCAGTGTTGCCAGATCGGCCGTTCTGACTTCATTCATTGAACTTTATTGTCAGAGGTTGTATTTTTATAAAATCCAAAATACCGAACGTGCACTCATGACCAGCAAAGGTTCGAAAGTTATTTCCCTTTCCGAGAAAAGATGAGATCATAAGCACCTGAAGTCCTTTGTCACCCTCCCACTTGCTAGTTAATTGCCCAGTTTAACAGGTCCGTCGTGATGCGCAATTTTTTGTCCAAAATGTGCTTTGCATAAGTAGTCATTCTAACAGCCTCAGGGAATAGGAGGTTTTAAAAGTTCGTTTAATTTTACTCTGTTAATTCCAATAATTACGTTGAGATTCTTTGCGCGGTGAACCGTTGAAAATATGAACGGAAATGGGAGATCACCTACCATAGTGGCACTTTCAAACGTTAAATTAAGAAAAATAAAAGAAAATACTGCAAAGAAATTCCCAAAAATTGCATCTTTTTCCTTAATCTTAACAAGTCTGACTTATTTAAATTGTAATGGTATAAGATTTTTTTTTAAAAAATTTTTCCTTATACTGTATAACAGATTTTATATTATGTCCAACTTTATTTTTACACGGTTGATACTTTACATGAAACACCGAGTAAAACCATGAGAAATAATATACAGTCGGACCTCTATATAAAGAAGTAGCTAAATCCCGAAAAATAGTTCGTTATATGGAAAATTCGTTATGTAGAGGTTCAGTTTTCAATTTTTTTGACAAATCACATAAATAAAATTTTATATTCCTAAATACTATATATCGCGGAAAAGGATTAAGTATTCATACCTTTTTGTAAATTAATATATATTTATTTTATATATTTTACCTATCAAAAAATGGAAATAAATAAATAAAAACTGCAAGGAAGTTTTCTTGACGACTTTATCCACTTCCTAAGGAATTAAATTTTTCTTTTTGATGCTCAAGTACTTAAGTTTTGACATTTTCGAGCTACAAGAAATAAAGTTACCAATACAACTGAACAACACTACAAATGAACAGAGACTAGTTCAAGGACACGGGAAGACGAGACAACTCCACTGTGAGTGAAAGGGGATATCAAGATGTTTCCACTGAACTGGACAATGGGGTTAAAAGTTGCATTTCTTGGATGAAACACCCAGAACTGAATTGCTCTCGGCGGATTAGGCATCTAATAAAACCAGTTCAAGATTTATGACCACCATTAAGTGTGTTAAAAGAGAGAATAACGTTAAGGTATTCGATTACGTTCGGAACCGGGATTTTGCAAAAGCTTATAAATGGATAATAATTATGATATTTAGTGTTACTTAGATTAGAAAACGTATATAAAATTGTTTTCAGAATATTATTACAATAAAAAATTATTTAAGTACAATATTTTGACAAAAAATGAAGATAAAATGAAGCATTTTCAAAATATTCTCCTTTTGTGAAAATTGCTTCTATTATTATAATATTTTGCCTGTATATATCTGAGACCTCTGTATAGAGGCTGAACTAGAATTTTTGAAATATATAGCTTAGAAGTGGATTTATCCATATTTTACTACAGCAGAGGGGAGAAATTTTAAGAAAAAAAACGTCGATAATTATTTCAATTGATGTTAACTCTGAAAATAATGTGAATTTTTCAAAAATCCTAGTTCAGACTTTCTAGAGAAGTCTTTACTGTGTATAAGCACACACACACACACAAAACATTATTATTATAGAAGCATTTTTTAAAAAGAACGTTTTGTGTGTGTGTGCGAAAAAATGTTATTCTAAGCTAATTTTTTTTTTGCCAAAATATTGTATTTAAATAATTTTTTTTGTCATAATGTCCTTAAAACAGTTTCATACATGTATTCTAATCCAAATGACACTAAATATCATGAAAATTATCCATTTATGCGCTTTTTTAAAATCACGGTTCCGAACGTAGTCGGATACCTTAAATGTCCAGAAATATTTCAAGAATAGGTACAAAAAAATGGAATCATAAGAGAAAAAGTTCATTATATAAATAATGCACTTCGCTATTGGGAGGTTATTTTACGAAGAAAATCGTGAATTCTCTTGGTTCCAGAAAAGTTCGCTGTATAGAAAATCGCAATATAGAGGTTCGACTGTATCTTTATAGTAAAAGAAGCTACGTTTCACGTTCTTTTAAGTCATGTATTATGAAATTAAGAAAAAAAAAATGCATACACGTTTACCATGAATCTTAAATTCAAACATGCTTCAGTAAATAATTAAAATAAAAGGAAGAATGCATACATACTGCCTCAACGCATACATACTGCCTCAACGCATAGGACAATAAATTGGTTAAATTTGAAATATAATAATATTAAATTATATATTCACCGCGCTTATATATATCGGATTTGTCAATATTGTGTGAGATATAAGTAGAAATCGATATTTTCAATAATAAAAGTCAATGTTGTGCTGCTATGCTGAAATCTAATAAAGGTTCTAATCCTGTAATAACGTTTTGAGAATCTAAACTGCTTCAGAAATATATTAAGGTTTTAAATTAGAGAATTTTTTAATATTTTTGTATATGTTTTGGTTTTGCAAGTTCTTCTCATTTATAATTTTAAAAATATTAAATTAAACAATTATTCATATG
>BMAV01022707.1:0-11295 GCA_019973955.1 Trichonephila inaurata madagascariensis
TTTTTAAATTTTATAATAAGCGTTTGCATTCCATGAACACAAACTCAGGCCAATCAAAGAGCGACTAATCATCAAATCGTTCCATTAACGCATCAAACAGTGCGCTCAATTCTTTTTTGCTTAGAGATTTCTTTGAATTTTTAGGTTGTGGGGGTGGGGGGAGACTTGCTGCATTACTAATTTGTTGAGTAAGCACTGAGAGGGCGAGAATAGTTAGTTGGAGAGTTTGAGTAATAAAACTGAGGTCTATTATTCCACTGTTTGTATTATTAACAGTGATGGGGGGAATGAGGGGACTTGATTGATTGGCCTGGTTTGTTACCAGTGCAGCAGGAGTTTCCTTGTGGAGTGGTGCCATCTGTTGGTTGTTTTTGGAGTTAGATGTACCGGCGGCTTGTGAATAAGTGAATCCTGGTCTGACTATACTGTTTACTGTGTTAGTGTAGTTATTATTGTTTACTTGAGTGCCTTTACGAGGCTTGGGGAATTTGGGACAGCCTGAATAGTTTGCCATGTGGCCGTAGGTTTCACAGTTAATGCAGAATCTTTTTTCAACTTTTTGAATTTGGCAATCACGCGTTTGGTGCGCTTCCCCGCATTTAAGACACCTTGGCGTGATATGACAGTTTTCAGCTGTATGGTGGAAACGGTTACAAGAATAGCATTGGGTTACCCCTTTGCCATCGTAACCGTCCACAGTGACATTCATATAGCTGACTTTAGTTAAATCGAAGATCTTAGCGTTATGAATATTTCTAGGCAGAGAGACTAGAAAAATTGGGAGCGGTTGTTTGGTTTTTCGGCCGATAAGTTGAGAAACTTTATCGACCGTGTATCCTAATTCTATTAGATCGTTATGGATGTCCTCTGGATTAGAATCGCGGGGTAGGCCCTTGATGACCACTTTAATTGGTCGTTCTTCTTTAGGTTTGATGGCAAAATACTGGTATTTTAGTTCATCTAATTTATGAATTAATTCCCTTCTTTGTTCATTTGTGTCCGAGTACAGCTTAATGTATTCTCCGGTAAGTTTACTACGGAGGTCAGGGTATGCGTCATTTAATGTTTTCATCTGTTTCCTATGGTTTTCAGTTATCTTAAGAAAAATTGGTGGGGGAAGATTTTTATTTGTAGGGTTATTGGCTTTTGGTTGAAGGGTAGTATTTTGGGGAATGTGATTTTTAGAAGTTCCTGCTGCATTGGTATCCTGGGGTTTGAGATTTTTAAATCTATTTTCTAGGTTAATTTTAAATTTTTCCTTATATGATAAATTTGGTTTAGAAACTTTTCCTGGGGGGGAGGGGAGAGATGAAACCATCCTCGTCTTTCCTTTTAGTGGGTTGTGATTTTACTGGGGATGAAGTGGGAGTTTCATGAACAGGGCAGCCAGGGGTGTCACAGTACGGAAGAGAGCCAAAATCACTCACCGCTTTTTCGAGGAGATTTTCATAGTATGTCCTTTGCTTCAACATTTCCACAAAGGTCGGATCATCTTCGTCTTGTGCATTGGATTGGCGGAGGGTCGTAAGCATGTTCTCAAAGCCCTGTGCTATGAGGGTGTAACGCCGGATGTCTGCCTTTGTTGCTTCGAGTCTTGCACATGGGGTTGGTCCGATCGGCCGTTCAGGAGTCGAGTTTCCAGAGTTTGGGAGAATTGCGTGTTGATAGTCCATATCCGTTGTAATATCCGAATTCATAGCCATGGTCGTCAGGGAAAAAATTTTGATTCAGTAAGAGCAAGTCGACTCAGCTCTAAAAAGAGCTGAAAGTGCGATTTAGATTAGTGTTCAGAAATGCCAGATGTGGGAGCTCGTTCGAGAACGTGCTATCTCATCAGTGTTTCTGTACTGCCAGATTAAGTCTGACCGATAAATTATATAATACTTGAACTTAAAATCTGGTTGGATACAGCTCTTTCCGCTTTTCTTTTTGCTGCACCAGATTCCCATTTTCTCCCGTTATCTCTATCTTTCTCGGTGCTTAAGCCTGAAATGAGAATTTTCTAATTTATTAATTATAAAAAACCCTGTGGCGTGCACTTTTAGATTTGTCTTTCTTTTCGTTAAATTTTTTTCGGCTTTGATGCGCGAGGCCGCGTGCGGTGGCCTACACCACCCACGCTTTACGCCACCTCTGCTCGTAAGCCACAATTAAAATTGTTCAGCTTCTCTATAATGTCGGACAGAAAAGCTAAATATACCACTATCTACCATTTTTCAGTTCACAGTAAATTTCTCTCATAGTGTTGCTCTAAAAACAACATTATTTCATCCACGAAGAAAAGATCTTTTCAAACATTTTCTCTGCTAAGCCAAAGCACCGATGTATGTAAAAGAACGTCACTATATATCAGGGATACTCAACCTTTTTTTTTTTGTGATGGGCCGCCTACATATGTCCTCTAATTCACGCGAGCTGCATAATGAGGATAAAGGGGAGGAAGGGGAAGTTATGCTTTAAGACCAAGATAACATTGGAAATTTAAAAAGTGGAAAATTGATCAAAGTATAACTCCTATTTTGCTTTTTTTAATTATTACATTTTATTGCAACTAACACTAAATTAAACGCATTTAAGGAACACTCCTTCGCAATTTCAGCATCAATAAACGGTTTCATATGATTACCAATAATATAACAAACTGCATAGAATGTCTTTGTTACCGCTGTGATATTACACAGGCAAAACACTTTGTGGCATTCAAGAAAGCCTATTTATCAAGAGATATTCGAGGAAAAGTGTCACTGAATGAGAGAGAGATTCCTGTTTATTGGTATTTTTTAAATACAGCACTTTTGTGCCAAATCAAACAGTTACTGATCATTGTTTGTTTTTCTCTAAAAAAATAGTCAACCAACCAATCGTCTTGATACGATGTATTTTCTTCGAATGTTTTCACTCGCAAGATATAAAAGGTAGTTAAAAATTAGTTCCACCCATAAAATTATCGCTACTCCACTGTTGTCTGTTATCACTAACCGTAACCGGATAAAGGGAAGGATGGTGAAGTTATGCTTTAAGACCAAAATAACATTGGAAATTTAAAATGTGGAAATTTGATCAAAATATTATAACTACTGTTTTGCTTTTTTAATTATTTTTTATTGCAACTAACACTAAATTAAATGCATTTAAGAAACACTCCTTCGCAATTTCAGCATCAATAAACGGTTTCATATGATTACCAAACTACATAGAATGTCTTTGTTACCGCTGTGATATTACACGGGAAAACACTTTGATGCAGTTGCAAAGAACATTCAAGAAAGCCTATTTATCAAGGGATATTCGAGGAAAAGTGTCACTGAATGATTCCTGTTTATTTGTATATTTTAAATACACACTTTCGTGACAAATCAAACAATTACTTATCATTGTTTGTTTTTTACTACAAAATAGTCAACCTCCCAATCGTCTTGAAACGATATATTTTCTTCGAATGTTTTCACTTGCAAGATATGAAAGATTGTTAAAAATTAGTTCCACCCATGAAATTGTCTCTACTCCGCTGTTGTCTGTTATCATTAAATGTAACACTTCCAAATAGAAAAAGAATAATTCCCACCTGTACGACACCAACAGCAAAAAGCTAAATTGATATGTTTGATTTCTTGAAAAAGAATTGCGCACTAAACCTTTAATACAAATTTCTCAGAGCGATGCGGCATGACCGGGCAGCTTAAAAAAGGGTTGGTGAGCCGCCGGTTGAGTATCGCTGGGTTAACCTATAAAGTTGATATGCTGTATCTCCTCCTGGTGGGAAGCTACAACAAAGTGGAAAACGATTTCTCCACGAAAAAGTATGTACATGACAATTTCCAAGGTGATTTGTTGAACTATGCGGAAGATTGATTGCTGTAGCGCTACCTGGTGGGGAGCCGAAACAAAGAGGATAGCACGAAAACCTTCTCCAGGAAAAATAAATAAATAAGCCAATTTTCTTAGTAATTGGTTGAACGGTGTTGGAAAGAAGAGATGCCATATATCACAAACATCCATAACTATATATAGAGATGGGTATCATTATATTTTTTTAGAGTGTGATAAACTCCATAACCGGTTCATTGTACTCATTTATACAAAGAGATTTCAGTACAAAGCCAAACTCCGTTAAATTTTATGTAGAATTGTTCTTAATTATTTAATATTAAAAATTTATGAACATCGTTATTTTTTGTGTAGTAAAGAAATGCTTTTTGATCCTTGAAATTTAAGCACTCTTAAGTATGATTACACAAAACATTATTTATATATATATATATAACTGATGTTTTGTATAATCGATTTTGTATAACGAGTGCTTAAACCTGCAATCTTGGTTCCTAAGGCCAGGAGTTTGTTATTGTACTACTGAGGCTAATATTTCCTACTATATTGGCTAGTTATACTTAGGTTTTATAGCTATTAGTTTATATATAACTTGAAAAAATAAATATTAAACGAAGAGAATTGCCGTGAATTTAAATTAAAAACCTCAATTTCCCCGAAAAAGGCTTCGGTACAAAGCCAAACTCCGTAAAATCTGATGTACAATTGTTCTTAAATATTTAATATTAAAAATTTATAGACCTTCTTTTTTTTTTTAGTGCTGTAAAGAAATGCTTTTCGATCTTTGAAATCCAGGCACTTGTTAAGAACGATTATAAAAAAACACTAGTTATAACTATTGAAAAAAATAAATATGAAACGAACAAAATTGCCGTGTGAACGTAAAATAAAAACTTAATATCTCCGGAGAAAAAATGTTTTTTTCACTGTAAAAACTACAGTTTTTGAGCATGATGATTTAATAGTTCAATGTAGCATTGGAACCTATTATTTCGGAAAGCTTTTAATACAGAAAAAAAATTACCAATGTTTTATCTGTGTAAGCCTATGGTTTCTTGTACCACCTCACCGACAACATCAGATCAAGGTTTACAAAATTCATCGTGACCAATGGCTAAATTTTTACGCCTGTGCTTTTAGCATCATGCAGGTGACAGTACGATTTTGCTCGGTTCCACCCCAATTTTGAGGGAAATCACCCCTTGTGGATAGTCAGGTTCCTCCATCTTCCACCAACCACATAAAAAGACGTGCGGTTCAACCGCCATGTAAGTACATCATGCCGCGAGGGCAATATGCATTTACAAACATCCACTAATTCCGATCCATGCCCTAGGACGGCTGTCAGCGACAATAACCAATATACCAGTTAGCGTCGCGTTTTGAAACCTGAATGCAATATGATATGAAACTCCTTATAGGAGTTTCTTTATGATGGAAAAAAATAAAAGAGGACCCTTTAATATGCTTTATGTCTATATCTATACATACTTTTTTAACTATATTAGTGGTAAATTTTAATATATTTATAGCATGTTTTTCATTATCGTTTCTCGTTAGCAACAATTTTCAATCTCACATGAAGAATTTCAATTATTTTTTATGAATTTTAAATTTATGCGAAAAAAATCCAATTACCTAATTTAATGCGATATCATTAAGGACAGCTAGATCATCAGTGGTATCTCGTAATCCCGACCGAGAATGAGAATTAATATGAGTAGGAGAGAGTGGTGCAACAAGCTTTATTAGATTTATTATGAACTATTCTGTGAAGAGGAAAACCAAATAGGTTGGATTAGCATTGTTTTAATATTTATGAGAAGTACATATGTCTCATCCAATTTGACCAAAATAAAAAATTTTCTCATAAAATTCGACTCAGGAAAAGCACGGTTAATTTCGTCGCAAAAGCGGATATTAGCAGATATAATTCTAATTCCCCCACGGAAAAAGAATAAAATCTTAAACTCGATAACTATTACATAAACCATGTCTTCAAAAAGAGAACTTTGTTTTGGCCATAATAATTTTTACATTTTACGGCAGAGCATCTATCAGTTCGAGTATTCGGGAAATAATTTCTATACTTCTTTTTCTAAACAAGATGATTTATGATGAATGTTTTTTTTTTCGCCTTGGTTGGAGCTTTGGAGCCAAAACACAAGTAGAGATATTGCTCCAAAACAAAATCACGGACTAAGTAAATTTTAAGAATTAGGCAGCATTCCAGAATATGACAGAAAGCGATTGCATATTTTTTCGGAACTTTAAGCAGTATACGCGGCGCTGCAAGTCCACCCATGTTTAATTACCGTACAGGTTCCAAAAATATGCAAGCTTTGACGTCATTTAGCGACACCTGACGGAAAGCGTAGAGCAATGCTCGAAAATTTCCACAGAACGATGGAGCAAAATAAAGTACAAAAATTTTAAATTGGGCTTTTAACTCAAACCACACAGATTCTGGAATGATACGTTGGTTACTGGGTTATGTGTCCACAGATATTTGCATAGGATAGATTGGAAAGGGGCATGAGGTGAGTATAGCAAATTGTTTGAGATTGCGTGATCGAAAAAAAAGGATAATGGTAGCATATATATATCCCTTGATTGGTTTGAGATTAATTTTAAGTGAGTATTTTTTACAAAGGAATTATATATGTACAAGTAAGGGTGGTTTATACGAATCCTGAACAATTAGATATTTTTTGGTTTTGTGCGAGATTTCACAATTTTCTGCATTTAACAGATTCGTATTGTTAGGGTTTTTAAGGTTTCTGAAATATTGGAAGAAAATATTTTGAATGAATTTTCAGAGTGTAATAAGAAAAAGATTAATCAAGACATTTACTTTTCATAATGGAAATAGGTTTTAAACATTATCAAAAAGCTTTGATATACTCATTTAAAATAAATAAAATAGCAGAATTTGCTTCATTTTTTCTATTTCACTTTTTAAAGGAAATGTAAAATGAAAAAAAAAATTCTGTTGATAGTAGTCACATCTCATTGTTACATTTTAAATTTTATATGTGTGTTTGACATAATACATAATAAATATCAAAATAAAAAATATAGTTTATAAATTTCATGCAAATAACATAGAAAAATAAAAGAAATAAAAACAGCAAACAAATTTATTTGCATTAAAAAGAAAATAAACTATAATTGAAAGGAAAACAATGATATCAATAAGGCAAATTTGTACAACTTTCTCTATTTCTTAGGTTTCATATTGAATGATTCGATACACATCACACCACTAGCGGCACCTAGTGATTTTGATACCTTTAATTTAGTTTTTTACCGCACACAGGTATTTTATAGCTAGTATTTTCCATAAAACGCGTTGTATAGGAAATATGTTAACATTCGAAAAAGGTTTTCTAGACAGAATAGGAGAAATTCGTATTTTAAATTGCCACTTTTGATTTTGAATACCCAATAAAGGATTTTACTTAATTAAATATAATTCCACAGTACTAAACTTCAAATATATCTACTTTTATGCATATCGAAGCCACTGGATACTATAATCCTAGATCCCAGTGCCCCGAGACAATATTTATGTTCTCACAAATAAATATACAGAATAAAATAGTGTTAGCATAAACTTTGAGTGAGCGCATATCAGCTAGCTTGGCCCGACGGCCAATTTACAGCTATCAGGTAAGGTAAGTAAAAATAGTACTAACTTGGCTCGAAATCTCAGAGTTGATTTGTACTATGTGTAAAAATATATCGTAAAAAATTAATAATCATTACTGCCAGACACGTTTCATCGGCGGCAACATTTAACAGACCTTTAAAAGCTTTAAAAAGATAATGTAATTTTACTTATAAATTCAAGGCTGATTTTTATTTCTGATACTCGGTGAACTATTTCAATAATTTTTGTAAGCAGTTAGACCAATTGGAGGGGCTTAAGATCCCCCCAGACACACCTAAAGGATCACTATGCATATGTGAGCGCAGTCAAATATTCTCCAGTCGTTTTGGTGAGATCAAGAAATCCTATAAAGTTTTCTTCAATATACTCCCAGTTGATGTATTATATTACATTATCTTAAGATGATCGACATTTGTTGAATTCCATTACAGTCTCTGGTGCAGTCGAGTAAAAAAAGATTAATATTTTGCCTCATTTATCCTACCAATCACTTCACTGGTAAACGTGTTTAACATGATTGCAATCAATTAATTTTGAATATCGTGGCTTAGATAATGATGTGCAAGCTGTTTATTATTAATGCGATTTATGTGTTCCCTTAACGCAGTTTCTCAATCTGTGAGGCGCGTCCCTTAGGGGGCGTCAAAACCCCACTTGAGGGACGCAAGCATATTGAAAAGTCGAAAGAAAAAAAAAGAGCATTTAAACAAATATTAATTTACTGAAAAGTAGCAAAACAGAGAGAAAATAAATTCTGACAATAAAAAAAAACACATATACACATTTACCCTGATATAATACACTTATAAATGCATCAGTACTGCACAATGTATTTAATAATTAATTTATAAATACTACATAAAGAACAAGTTTAACATTAACTTGTGACTCCCGTTGTTTTAACTCGCATAGCAGTTTTTCAAGGGAAAGTTTAATGTCAGATACTTATACTCAAAAATTTTTTCCATATTTAGCTGAGATTTATTTTGTCTTCAAAGTAACTACGGTAGAAAATCCGGTTTCACAAAGGTAGAATTTTGGAAATGGAAGATTAGACTTTTGGAATAGATGACTCTCTGAGAAAATAAATACTTAATTAAATTAAAAATTATTTTGCAATCCGTTCTAGTTTAAAATTTAGAAAGGAAACGTAACGTAATACATACCCTGTTACTTAAAAGTAACATAAACAAAGCTTAATTCATATCTTGATAACTTGTACAAGTTATAATTCAGGTCGCATTACATACTTAAAAGTAACATAAACAAAGTTTAATTCATTTCTTGATAATTTGTACAGGTTATAATTAAGGTAGCATTATAACATAAGCGTCAAAGTACATTATTATTGCATTCAATTATATGTTATTGTATGGAGGGCGCGGAATGAAAATTATATACGCTTGAAAACTGGGTCGCGTATGTTGAAAGTTTGAGAAGCAGTGCCATAACGTAGGAACATATTTAAATATCAATTTAAATACATCAATCAAGTTTCCGGAATTCTTAGTGTCTTCGTCTGTTTTGAGAGATTCTCGATGACCTCTAAACGCCAGATTATGAGAGGCTAAGAAATTTATGATATCAATTAATCTCTCAAACAAATTATACCAATGTTTTTGAGATTCAAAAATTCTCGTTTCGTTTTCTCTGTCTAATGTTTTTTCGTTCTTTATTCCCTTCTCTAATGTTATTCATTGGAACATACAGGCCATAAGATATCTTTAGCATTCTCATGTCTATGTAAAATATTATACTTAAGAGTATTTCCAATCACAGCAAAGTTCCTGTAACACTTGAGTTTGTGAATTGCCAAATAGTTTGGATGGAAAATAGAAAACTTTTATTTTTAGAACTTGAATAAACCCAGCGACGACGTTGTGTGTGTGAGTTTCGCCATTATTTAGTTTTCTTGAGAAATGAAATTAGCAAAAGTGTCTATGATAGTCATTTTTAGGATAATATTCATCACTGTTATTTAACTGCTGTGTAGGACTGCTGTCAACTACATCTTGATGGTGAGCATCTGTCATAGGAAATGTCCACAATCCTGAGTCCAAACTGGCAAATGCTTGTTTCACTACGTCACTGGCATCTCTGTTCATAGGCGAAGAATTAATCTCAACCACCTCTCCTTGATTGTGACTTATATTACTCAACGTAAACACGGAAATCTCAGCGTCAGATTTTGATTGGCTAACTTTTGATCCTATTTCTATTTAAGATTTTCGTCGTTCGATATCATTTGTTGGTGTATCTGGAGTAATTTCCAAACTCTACAGAGACTCGGATACGGATAAACGTTGTTCCAAAGTCGAAGGGACCGATTCATTTGATTCTGTACTGCCAGATTAAGTCTGACCGATAAATTATATAATACTTGAACTTAAAACCTGGTTGGATACAGCTCTTTCCGCTTTTCTTTTTGCTGCACCAGATTCCCATTTTCTCCCGTTATCTCTATCTCTCTCGGTGCTTAAGCCTGAGTTGAGAATTTTCTAATTTATTAATTATAAAAAACCCTGTGGCGTGCACTTTTAGATTTGTCTTTCTTTTCGTTAAATTTTTTTCGGCTTTGATGCGCGAGTCCGCTTGCGGTGGCCTACACCACCCACGCTCTTACGCCACCTCTGCCCGTAAGCCACAATTAAAATTGTTCAGCTTCTCTATAATGTCGGACAGAAAAGCTAAAATATACCACTATCTACCATTTTTCAGTTCACAGTAAATTTCTCTCATAGTGTTGCTCTAAAAACAACATTATTTCATCCACGAAGAAAAGATCTTTTCAAACATTTTCTCTGCTAAGCCAAAGCACCGATGTATGTAAAAGAACGTCACTATATATCAGGGATACTCAACCTTTTTTGTGATGGGCCGCCTACATATGTCCTCTAATTCACGCGAGCTGCATAATGAGGATAAAGGGGAGGAAGGGGAAGTTATGCTTTAAGACCAAGATAACATTGAAAATTTAAAAGTGGAAAATTGATCAAAGTATAACTCCTATTTTGCTTTTTTTAATTATTATATTTTATTGCAACTAACACTAAATTAAACGCATTTAAGGAACACTCCTTCGCAATTTCAGCATCAATAAACGGTTTCATATGATTACCAATAATATAACAAACTGCATAGAATGTCTTTGTTACCGCTGTGATATTACACAGGCAAACACTTTGTGGCAGTAGCAAAGAGCATTCAAGAAAACCTATTTATCAAGAGATATTCGAGGAAAAGTGTCACTGAATGAGAGAGAGTTTTCTGTTTATTGGTATTTTTTAAATACAGCACTTTTGTGCCAAATCAAACAGTTACTGATCATTGTTTGTTTTTCTCTAAAAAAATAGTCAACCTCCCAATCGTCTTGAAACGATGTATTTTCTTCGAATGTTTTCACTTGCAAGATATGAAATATTGTAAAAAATAAGTTATCCATAAAGCTGACGCTACTCCACTGTTGTCTGTTATCACTAAACATAACTGTTCCAAATAGAAAAAGAATATAAATTCGTACCCAAACGACACTCGACAGCAAAAAGTAAAATGGATATATTTGATTTCTTGACAAAGAATTTCCCACCAAATTTTCGATACAATGTTCTTAAATAAGTGAATTTTCAGAGCAATGGGCCATGACCGGACCACATAAAAAGGCTAGGTGGGGCGCATGCGGCCCGCGAGTTAGTATCGCTGCTATATACTGACTTTTCATTTTTCCCAAAAGACTTAAAATTCCCGTTTTTTCAATTTTGTGTTCAAATATAATTACCAAAATTTTAAATTTTTTA
>BMAV01022708.1:0-97433 GCA_019973955.1 Trichonephila inaurata madagascariensis
TTATTCCCCTTGTATTGTTTTTTTAATTATACGGGCCCTACCTTTATTAAAAGGGAAGGGAAATAATAACCTTTTTTGAAACTGTTTATGGTTGATTTTTGTCGACCCCAAAAACCAAAACCCAGCGGGGTTTTATTACAACGTCACCCTTTTGAAATAAAAGGGGGCTGGGGGTGATCCTTGTAATTGAAACGATGATACCTGAAGTCGCATACCTCTTTCTAGATTTTACACAAGGGGTCGGCACCGTATGGCACGTGTGCCACATGTGTCACGCGTGACAACTCTCAGTGGCGCTTTGCACTACTTTGCAAATTTGTGAGTTTTTGCGTGGATGGAAGTCGTTAAAATACTAAATAACCTTATAGGAGAAATATCTTTAGAATTATGGGCATTTACGGAAATACGAGAAAAAATATGACAGGTTACTCTAAAGGTAGATTTACAGCTATTATTGTAAATTATTGAATGCCATTGCTGTAGAGATTTAATTGTTTGAAGAGAGAAATTGCACGCATTCTGCTTTCTACTTTTTGGTTCTACATATATAAGAAAAAATCTATTCCTCATACGAAAAATATTTCGAATCCGCAAAGAAATTGTATAACAATTGAATGACCAGAATCGTGTCAAATGGAAAGTCACAAATTGTATCCCTTATTTTGCGATATGAAAGTAGTGTGGTGCAAGCACTAGGTATACATTAAATTTTTTATTTATCTTCTTATTTAACTATGATGTAGGGAAATAACTGGACTAAACTCAATGGCGCAACAGCCCATGAGGGCCAAGGCCTACTGTGCGTATCTCATTTTTCGTGACCTTGTGCGCTGGGGTGCTGAGGATTTCGGTCGAGTGGTCAATCTGACGTGAAATCCTTAGTGTTCAGTTCCCAAGCACTCATTTATCGACCCACGGAATAGATGAAAGGCTGATTCGACCTTGCCCAGCCCGGGATTTAAACCCCGGACCTGTAGCGTGGAAGCAGAATACACTACCACTCAGCCACTGGGCTTCAATGTAGGGAAATACTTATATTTTATGTTGTATACTTCTTATTTTATTACATTTGTTTAAAAATGCATAATATATGTGTAAGTTTAATTTTTTGTTGTTGAAGAAATAATTATAATTTATGCTGTTTATTTTTATGTCAAGAAATATCTTTAAGGTATGTGACTACCTTCGGAGCACTTTTTTAGTTGAAATGGGTCATAAAACTAGGAATTTAAGTACAATTTCCACAAAATTAAAAATAATTTTGGATATATTGGGAATTTTGAGTGAAATTTTAGTGAAAAATTGTAGATACGTTAAGGCTTGTATTGAAAATTCTAATAAATAGATTTGATTAATATTTATACAGTGCATAAATAACATCCTTATTTATAATTGGAACTATAAAAGTTTTAATATTTTTGAAAGTTTTTGAAATATGTCATTTTTTATGCAAGAACTCAATTTTTTACAAGAAACTAATGTTACTTTCTCACAAAAAGTGCAATAAAATACATAAATATATACACAGAGATTAGATAATAGTCCAGACTGCAGAAAGTACTAAATAAAACATTTTCTGAAAATTACAATTGAATATCTTAAAAAGAAAACCTTTAATGAACTTTACCGTGAAGCAAGAAATTTAAAACATAGTTTTCCAGAAAATGCATTTAAAGATTTTAATACAGTATAAAAATTATTTTCTACTAACTGTACATTTTTTAAATTCTCCATATTTATAGGTCAAGACCTCTTTAGCTTCATGCTTAACTAATTTGGACTTTTTTAACTTTTTGATGTTTTCTGGAGAGTTTTATAGACTATAACAACTGTCGTTTTTAGTGAAATTTTGATGAAAAAGGGCAGTTACACAAAATTCTAATAAATAAATTCAAATAATATTTATACAGTACGTGTATTACATCTTTATATGTGTTAGAAATTAAAAGATTTGTAATACTTTTGAAAGTTTTTTAAATATGCCAAATTTTATGCAAAAACACAATTTTTTAAAAAATTAATGATTTTTTTTCATAAAAAAGTAATAAAGTACATAAATATGTACACAGAGATTAGATTTTGATTCATAACACAGATGGGACTAAATAAAACAGGTTCTGAAAATTTCAATTCTATATTTTAGAAATATTTTGTGTAGGGATCTACATCCGGTTTTGTAAACTTCATTTCCGGTTTACTAATTATGCTATAACTTTGCTTCTAGGTATAGTAGAAACAAAAATAAAATGTTTTTGTAATCTTAAATGTTTGGGCTATAAAACAAAATCATAAAAGGAATTTCGAAAATATTCACCAAAATGGCGAATTTTGGGTAGTCACATACCTTAAATGGTGAAAAATTAATACATAATAAATCTGTATTATTGACCTCTATTTTCTCTCTCTGCATTAATTATCGTGGGAATCGAATGGTTTCAAAAATGTCCTACTGTGTGGTACGCTGAGTCATATGGGTAGATTAATTTGGCACGCCACAGCTAAAAGGTTGCTAAACCCTGTTCTACACTGTGTCAATGGGAGGACTTTGAACCTCGACAGAGTTAAAGTGCATCAGCCTTTCTACTCAGTGGGTCTTCAGTAGCACTAGGGCTTGAACCCAGGACTCGGTAACGCCGATAAACAATGAGTGGCATTACGATGAAATCGGGAAAACAAAACCATTAACATGCTTTGGTTATCAAAATGGTATGAATCTCAACCCCATGATTAATTGTTGCCAGTTGTATCATTTTTTAATGCAATTGAAACTGTTAAAACACTCTCCTGCTATCATAGTAACCGAAATGGTAGTAGTTAATAGTACGTTGCAAGTTGTTTAACTTTTTCATGCGCTGGACTAGAGGGAAATAATTACAAATCTATATATATAAAAGAAAGTCGTGTTAGTTACACTATTTATAACTCAAGAACGGCTGTACCGATATGTCTAAAAATTGGTGGGTAGGTAGCGTAGAGCCAAGAGACGGACATAGGATACTGTTTATCCCGTTCGACAGCGTTTCCGTGTGACTTGACATGAAACGTCAGTCACTATAAAACGTGGTATAACAAAAAAGAATCAGACTTCGAATAACAAAACGCAAATGACAGGTATGTAATGTTGGACGTATGGATGACAATTTGATTTTTGTAAGAAATAAATATTAAAACTATTTCTATTAAATAAATAATTAACAATCATAATGTTATGATGGAGCCATTGCCCATTCAAATAAAAAAAGTGATGAACTATAAAACCGGTATAACAAAGACGCATCAGACTTGGAATAACAAAATGCAAATGACAGCTAAGTAATGGTTATAAATTTGATTTTTGTGAAATCAATATTAAAACTATTTCTAATAAATAAATAACAATCATAATATAATGATGAAGCCATTGCCTATTTAAATAAAAGTGAAGTGAACTATAAAAAGGGGGTAAAACCAAAAAGCATTAGACTTGGAATAACAAAACGCGCATCTCGAACAGCTATAATTTTTTTCTATGAATGAATGGTTGAAAATTTGAGTTTTGAAATAAATTTTTTGGTGAATTGAAGTGAAGTGAAGTTTAATTAACAATGCCGCGACCAAGACGATCGAATATTTCCCGACAAAGCCGTAATGCAAGAAGGATACGAAACACTGCAAATGAAAGGACTGAAGAAGAACAAGAAATCATTGGAACAATGCATTCATTCAAATCTATTGACTGCGTCACAAATGAAGTTGAAGCCACCAACTATTCAATTGAATTTTTAAACTCCTTGGATGTGCCTTGCTTACCACCGCACAACTTACGCCTTAAGGTTGGCTCCGTAGTAATCATGCTTCGAAACATAAACCAACCAAAACTGTGCAACGGTACGCGTTTGGTGGTTAGAAAATTGATGAACAATGTAATTTACGCGACGATACTGAAAGGAAAATTCAAAGGTGAGGAAGTTCTCATTCCGAGGATCCCGATGATCCCAACCGATATGCCGTTTGAATTTAAAAGACTTCAATTTCCGATCCGTCTTGCATTTGTCATGACCATCAACAAATCACAAGGCCAATCCTTAAAAGTTTGTGGCTTGAATCTAGAACATCCATGTTTTCCCATGGTCAATTATATGTGGCATGTTCACGGGTCGGAAGACCATCTGCGTTGTTTGTTTTTGCGCCTGATAATAAAACAAAAAATGTTGTGTATCACAAGGTACTTAAGTGAAGAGCAAACTATGTACTAAAATACAGAAACAATAATGAATGATTAATGTAGGTACTTAATTTTTTTTTTGTATTTTCTAATAAAACAATAAATTCAAAAATCTGCTTATTTATTGCCTTTAAGGCGGAACAGAGTTCGCTGGGTCAGCTAGTATATTAGATAAACCTCACAAATCTATAATTATTGAACAAAAGCTGGTATATATTAATATTATTAAAACTAATTCAAGTAAAGGGTGTCCAAAGTTTTAAAAAATAGGTAGTACATATTTTGTAACACCATGCTTCAAGCAGCATGAAAGTTCTGGAAACCTGGTTTTTCTTTCCTAGGAACAATGGAACTTTGCAGGCACAACACATCTATTCTATACGAACTTGGATTGTTTTGAACTTGGGAAAATACACTGCTGGCCACCGTAGATGCAACACCAAGAAAGACAAGAGATACCACAACAAAATTTGTTTTGTAGATAACATGTTGAGCAAGTATCAAATGATTAAATTTATAGACTTTGTGAAGTGTGGTTCCTGCCAGAATCAGTACCCAGAGTAGCCGCCATTGTTACAGATCACCGCTGCCACACGCCTCGGCATTGATTCAAAGAGACTTTGGATGTGTTCTTGGGTACAGCAGACCAAGCAGCCTCCACGCGTTGCCAAAGTTGATCTGGTGTGGCAGCTGGGGTGTAATGTGGGTCAATCATTCAGCAACCATGGACCACATGTTTTCTATCGGCGAAACATCCGGAGTGCGAGCCGGCCAGGGAAGCAATTCAATCTGGTGATGGACGAGAACATTTGGACAATGCGTGCCACGTGTGGTCGCGCATTATCCTGTTGAAATATGGCTGTGGCCAAGTCCTGAAGGTAAGGAAGGTCAACTGGCTCCAACACCTCGGAGATGTAGCGCTGGCTATTTAAAGTACCAGCAATGCGTACTAGAGGAGTGCGACAGTGATATCCAATACCGCCCCATACCATAATACCCGGTGCAGGACCAGTGTGGCGGTGCATAACGCAGCTGTTCAGCATCCTCTCTCCACGGTCTCTCCAGACTCCAATCCGACCATCGTGGTGTTGCAGACAGATGCGTGACTCGTCAATAAAGACAACTTCATTCCATTCTGCTGCCCACATCTTACTTTCACTGCACCATTGGCGGCGGAGACGTCTATGGTTCTGCGTCAAGGGTAGACCAAGCAATGGACGTCTTGCGGACAGACCACTCTGCTGTAAACGGCGTCGAATGGTACGCGCAGACCAATGACGTTCAGACTCAATGTGCTGTGCTGTGATTCCGTGATGTGACGGGCGATCCGTCATTGCCATGCGCACAATTTGCATGTCCTCACGTGAAGTGTGTGCACTGAGGTAATGCGATCGACCACGTCGGTCTGTCGTACCTCTGCATCCAACGGTCACATATCCGCTTTACAGTTGTTTGAATTGTCAACACGACTACCGATTTCCCTGAAAGATAATCCACCATCTCGGTAGGCCACTATCCTTCCTCTGTCGAACTCGGATACTTGATCAAAAACTGATCGCTGTTTTCTACGAGACATAACTGATCGGTTTTTGAAAAAACCACAAGAAAAACACAATTGCCGAACTTGAAATCGTCGAAATCTCCAAGCCTTAAATAGCGCTTTGAGTTGGCTCCAGAGCCGCGCGTGATGAGTGTCTGGGCTGAAATTCTAATCATTTGCATATCTCACCTCCGCTAATACATGTTGTAAATTTCATGTTATTTGCATGTTTCCTTCAGGGTGTTGCATTTACGGTGGCCAGCATTGTAAATAAATACACTTCTTACTTTTATACTGTTATTCATCCTATATATTAAAACAGTTTTCTATTCTAACCTAATGTTGTAAGATTAATTTTAGTTTAGTTCTAATTTACCTAATGTGATAGTTTTAATTTTAAATATTCTATTCTATACATTATTTTATTTTACCAATTTTTTATTTATTTAATAAATATAAAAGTGAATTAATTGTATTTTTTTTTCTGGACACGATTTATTACTCATTCCGGACATTTGTGCAATTTTTGTGTATGTACTATTATTTAATAAATATTATTATTATTTTAAAAGAAATGTAACTTAATACAAATCTATCTGGCATAATAAACATGTCCATTTTTGTGAAAAAATAAGTGGAATACATTTTGTATTTGTAAAGAGGATTGCCTTCAATAGAGTAGTGGTACATTTTTTAGACTCCCATATTTTCATACTAGCAATGCATATGTGAGGTACTATTTACTGTAATATTTTGACTTATTTAGTTACATAATATATTTACTTACCTAATTTGTATCAAATATTACTAGAATCATTTTCGTTTACACTTAAAAATACACAACACAGTCACTTTCAAAAAATACCTCTCAACAGGTGAAAGAATCAAAGAATCAACTACTGCATAAACCCATTACATACAATTAGCTGCTGGCGTCTGTTGGGAACTTGAGTAACTGCTAGGAGTTGACCTCTGTGGTGGTTCAGAGAATCTACCCCCAGTATCAATTTCTGAGGCATGTAAACAAGCGGTGCGTTTCATGCACCACCACACAATAAACGAATAAGATCTAGTGGTACAACGTATGTACCACCAAGCATGAGAGAGTTAAATTTATCTATGTGTTCAACTAATGATGTGGCTGTGGAAGCCTTGTAGCCATGGTCACGAACGCGTGGCTACAGTATCATGAGAGTTCAAGCCCTAGTGCTGCTGAAGACTCGCCTTATAGCGGTCCTGAAGTCCGTTAAATCTGTCGAGGCTCTAGGTCCTCCCGCTGTCTGGGTAAGGTAGTTTGAAGGAGGGTGGCAGCTTTGGTGTCGTTTTCATCTCTTGGCTGTGGTTGAAAACTACGAGGTCCGTTGCTAATAGCACACGTCTTGCTTTATACTGCTACGTTAATAAACATTTACTCACTCTCAGCACCTAATTTATCTAAAGATATATAGTACAGTGGAGCTGCTACACATTAACCCTTTCGCGAGCAGTGGCTAATAGGTCTAGCTACATAACAAAACATTTTTCTCCAAGCAGGTGGTGGATATTTAGTCTATCTACATGAGTTAATTAAAGCTAAAACGCAAAAAGATCAATACAGATGGCAGCACGACATTTTTTTTTTTTTTTTTTTTTTTGCATTTCACGTCCTCTGATTGGTAGTTAGAAACAGCCTTTCTCGGTGTAAATCTACAAATTGTACTTTGATTACTATAAATAAAATTTCTGATCAGTGAAAAAAATTTCTAGAAGTTTTAAGAATACTTTTCTCTCATATGAATGATTTAAGTAAATGTGCAAGTAAAAAAAAAGGTTTATTTAGGTTTTTGGAAAGCTTTTATATGTAGATAGAGGCTCTATCGACTGCCTACATAGAAGAGAAAAATTACCTTGAAATTTTCACTCTTCCTCCGCTTGAGAGAGCACTTATAATCCCGTGAGAATTTTGGGGGTGGGAAATATAAACAAGCTTTGTTTACAATATGTAGTACGAGATTTCGAAAATCTTTCATTGTAGCTTTTCTGTGCGTACCACTGTGCCTTCAAGCAATTGGTTCTACTTGCTTTGAAAAATTTCACAGTAAATAGCTATCAAATTTGTGAAATAAAAAAATTAAATCCTCAAAAATATTACTTTATTTCTAACTTTTTATACTAAAATTAAATAAAATATAAACTGTGGACGAGTTTCAATGTATATTTTAGTAAGTATTCCATATTGTACAATTATTCTATTATTGTTTTATTACACTTGTATTTTGTATTTAATTGTTATTGAAATAGTTATTAGCATAAATGCTAATTTTTCATAAAAAATTTATGGTAATATTCATCATTTCTGTCTTGAAAAGTAAGTTAAATATTTTAAGTGCGCATTTTTTGGCTATAACGTCTAGCCATCACCCAGGAAAAAACACCTGATCAGATATTTTTTTCGTGACAAAATAAAGTTTATAGAAGATGAGAACATTACATTTATCAATTACTTTTTCACAGAAAAGTGTATTTTAGATCTTTGCCAGCGAAAGGGTTAAATCTGTCAGGGAATACGCTAGCGTTGTATGACGGGGATGTGAAGAGTGGGTGCTCAGATGTAAGGTGACCATTTTTTTTTACAATGAAAAGGAGGACAAAAAATTCAAGAAAAAATTACAACTTAAATATATGAAACGTTCTATTAAGGTATCCGACTATGTTCGGAACCATGATTTTGAAAATGCGTATAAATGGATAACATTTATGATATTTAGTGTCACTTAGATTAGAAAATGTATATAAAATTGTTTTAAGAATAGTATTACAATGAAAAATTATTTAAGTACAATATTTTGACAAAAAATGAACTTAGAATGACCCATTTTCAAAATATTCTCATTTTATGAAAAAGACTTCTATTATAATACTATTTTGCCTATATATAGCTCAGACCTCTGTACAGAGGCTCAACTAGAAATTTGGAATATATAACTTTGAAGTGGGTTTATCCATGTTTTACGAAAACAGAGGGGAGAAATTTTAAGAAAAAAACCCCGATAATTATTTCAATTGGTTGTAACTCTGAAAATAATGCGAATTTTTCAAAAATCATAGTTAAAGAGGTCTGAGCTATATACAGGCAAAACATTATTATAATAGAAGAATTTTTCACAAATGGAGAATACTTTGAATAAAGGTTATTTTAAGTTAAATTTTTACCAAAATATTGTATTTAAATATTTTTTTTCTCAAAATGTCCTTAAAACAATTTTATACATGTATTCTAATCTAAGTGATACTAAATATCATGAAAATTATCCATGTATGCGCTTTTTTAAAATAACGGTTCCGAACGTAGTCGGATACCTTAATTGAAACAAAAGTATGCTAATTACGTTTACATTCTCTTTTTAATCATTATCTTAAAAAGTATTTTTCCATTGAATGATTTTTTTTTGTCAACATATCATTTTCTAATATATCGGAAAGTTGAGGCAAAGCATATTCTTCATACTGAATTTTACAGTAAGTACTGTAGCTAAAATATTAACATTCAATTTTGATTTCTCACTGGTCACTTCACAGAAATTATTAAGAACTGAAAAAACTCTTTCAACTGGTGCATTAGTTCCAGGGCAGCTCAGCGTAAATTCAACAAGAACAATTACATTTTCATACGGAATGTGTTCATTTTTGAAATGGTTTAAGTAATTTCACTGAATTTTACCAATTTCTTAGCATGTTGACTTTCAAATTATTCTAATTTATTAGAATTTAAATGTACATTCTACTTCTTTCTACTTCAAACAGACAATTGTCATCGATTTTAACATCAGGTATTTCTTTCGATAAAAACTCAACGTAATGTTCTATATCTGCCTACTTTACGTGAGACCATGTCAAAAAATACCATTGAAAGCTGTTATTTCCTGTGATACTTATTTCAGACTATTCTTTGACATTTTGGAAACATGTTTAGTTTATCTCTGAATACAGAGATTAACAGATCAGTTTTAAAACATTAAACAGGAGAACACTTTTCGAGGAAGGACAGAACCTATAAAAGGAGGACTGTCCTCCCTAAAGGAGGACGATTGGTCATCTTAAGATGTCGAATCATCTGTCTCGAAGGATGATGAGATTTCAATCCCATGAAGACCGTGGTTTAAAAATGATTGTCATATCAATTGTATTCAACGCAAAATGTATCGGGCAGAAATAAATACATCCAGAAACGTGCTCTGTAAAACCAACACAAGTTTTTTCTCAAGAATGCATAAAAAATTAGTGTTTCTACAGGGGAGATAAAATCAGAATAGTAAACAGTAAATTTTCTTCCTCATTCAGCTGCTAAATCGATGGAACAAATTGATTCTTACATGAAAACTTGCACGAAGAATGTAAAAAAACTTGTATAATAAAATATAAACATAATGTTGAAAAAAAATTGTAAATTAAAAGTTTAGACATGATCATAACGTGATCAAATTGAAGACGGATGATTTTGAAAACTACAAAAGCATCAGAAAAACTAACGTAGACAGCTACGGAAATTATTTTAGCTTGTTCCTAACTCCATCGAATCTAATTTGAAGATGTTACGGAAGAAAGTAAGAAAAAATAGAAAATAAGAAGAAGTGGAGTTCCTAATTAAATAACTTTTAGAGGAGTTCCAGAAGAAGTGAAAATAACTCTGTCATCAAACAAACACAAATAAAATAGTCCTACAAATTGTAGCAAATAAAATTGCGTTACTCAGGAAAAAAGTAATACAAAGTTTGATAAAACTACCGAAAACAGTTTAACTTTCTTCTAAAGAAATACACCATTAGGGAGTTAATCAAATGGTCTTTAAAAAAGGAACACAATATTACCGTTTTAAATTTTTTTAAACTAATTTTTTACACAACAAAAGAAATTATTCATATGATGCTGATGTAAAAGGTTTTTGTATTAGATAATACATAAAACAAAAAAGATGATCAAGTTAATCAAGTGTTGAAAAGTATTTTTTTCCATTAAATACTGAGGCATAATTTTTCGGTGTTTTTGGTGTTGTTCTTTAAAATTATCCATGGGAAGAACATTTCAATAGTATCGTGAATAAATTTATACTTGTAAGTATTTATTTAAAATTATCTTTCAAAACTCTCTTCGTGTATATATGTGTGCGTGACATCACATTTCTTATTTTTACCAGGTAGCATAAATCATTAAGCCGCAACATTTTAAAATATGTCAAAAAAAGCTCTCTGTCTCTCTAATGTTGTTGTTTTTTATCAATTACATAGCAGAAACTTTACATGCATATCATCACAGGTACACGTCGAATTATTGGCAATGGGTTAATAATTTTAAGTTACAAAGATAATGCTTGTGAAATGATACTGAAATACTCTTTTAACGCGAAAACGCTTAAGACGAAATATTGGTTAACACGAAATAATACAACGGTACTACTATGCATTTTCATGCATTTTTCTCTTAACGCAAAACTAAAATCGATTAACACGAAAAGATTTCCTATCTGGGGATAAAATAAGTAATATAAGAAAAAATTTTAAGACAATTCCTACTTTGATCAACAAAGAAAAATTTTATTTAGCTACTTATTATTAAATAGTTATAATTAATATAAATATATATATACATATGACACACACACAGAATCACAACATTAAGGGGTAATTAATTTTTATTAATTATCATTAAAATATCGTATTGTCATCCAAAACAATCGTGGCTGTATCTGTATAATTCTTTAAATAATTAGTTTTTCAGTCAGTTAATTTAAATTAATTATAATTAAATTATCGTATTTTTAGCCAAAACAAGACCTTTTCGAGTTTTGACACAAGTAGCCAAAATGATCGCTAAGTCGCCAAAAATGATTCCAACGTGGCTGTGTTTGTAATTCTTTGAATAATTAGTTTCAATTAATTAATTTAATTTTTATTAGTTATAATTAAATAACTGTTTTGTCATCCAAAATAATCATGTATGCAAAATTTCAGCTCCATTGAACGCTTTAAAATGTATTTTATGTATTAACGTTTAAAAATTCCACCAAGATAAATAAATAAATAGAGTGTGAGCTAATAGTAGGAATTGAAAAATACAGAAAACACCAACCACGCTGGTGAGATTTTAAAGGGAATAAAAGAGAGGTGTTTTTTTCACATGTTTCGTAGAAAGAAGACTAATTTGGCTTTGAAACACCCTCAGAATAGCCTGTGACACGAGCCAGTTTCGTTTATCTATGCTACTTTCACTCTCCATTCCTACAAACGCCACACAAAAGCATCTCATCTCTCATCAGTTGGCTTTGGAATTCGGTGGCGAGTACATCGCAGTGTGAGCAAAAACCAATAAGTTTTTGGCTCGCATTTTTTTCTCTCTCTCTCTTTTTTCTATTTTAAAAGAATTTTTTTACAATCACAATGGTAAAAATCTCAGGGGGAAAGCAAACTGCTATTCCTAAGATTGAGCTTCCTAAAGCTGGGGATCAAAAACTAAAGATGAAAATGAAAATCTGTAAAGAATTTGTATTGCTAAACCAATCTCCATCCCCAATTTCATATGTCGATAGCATCTAATATACGCATTTAAATTAAAATATCTAAAAAAAATTAACAAGTGATAAAAAAAATTAAGTTAATTCCTACTTAGATCAACAAAAAGAAAAATTTTATTCTAATTACTTTTTATTAAATAGTTACAACTAATATAAATGTGTATATACATGTAACGAAATCACGACAATAAGGGGCAATTAATTTTTATTAATTATCATTAAAATATTATATTGTCATCCAAAATAATCGTGTACATAAAATTTCAGTTCAATTGAATGCTTTGAAAAGTGAGAAAAAAATATTTTAAAGTTTTAATCCATGTCGCTAAAAATGAAGTTGACGTGGCGTTGTATCTGTAATTCTTTAAATTATTAGTTTCAGTCAATTAATTTTAATTAATTATAATTCAGTTATCTTATTCTGAAGCAATGCAATAGTATATAGAAAATTTCCGCTCAAATGAGTGCTTTAATATGTGAGAATAAAACCTTTTCAAGTTTTGACACAAATAGACAAAAGGGTCACTAATTTGCCAAAAATAATCCTAACGCGGCTGTATTTGTAATGTTTTGAATAATTAATTTTAATTAATTATAATTAAATTACTCTATTGTCATCCAAAATAATCAAGTATATAAAATTTCAGCTCAATGAGGGCTTTGAAATGTATTTTATTAACGACTGAAATTTTGAATAAGATATATATTTATATATATATATATATCTTGGGAGAGAGTGAACTAATAGTAGGAATTGAAAAGAGAGCACGATTTGTCTGCAGCGTTGTAACAATGCACAAGTGGTTAGGCTAGTTAGGCTGAAAAACAGGTTTTCGACGCCAACTTTTGTCTTTGTTTTAACAGTTAGATTGTTACAACAATAGAGATGAATCTAAGTTGGCGTCAAAAACCAGAAATTAATTTAATTTTAATTAATTAATTAATATTTGAAGAAACTATTAACGCGTCGAGTGTCATCCACTACAAATTTAAAAAGTTTATTTGAACTTGATTGGATGAATAGAAAGTATTTTATTAACGATTAAAAATTTGAACAAGATAAATATGTAAATAAATATATAGAGAGAGTGAGCTAATTGTAGGAATTGATTAAATTAAAAACTATGGTGCATGAAGTTAGAAATGGAAAAAAAATATTTCGAGTATACTTGTTTTATAAAAATTATAATTTAAAAGTGCTTTTAAATTTTCAACTATTATTTTAAACAATATTTAATAATAATATGTAAAACATAAACTCGATTCAAGGATTAAACATTATAAACAATAACGCAACGAATGAATTTACCTTTCTACTTACACCATTACTGGGTTGGAAAATGTGTCTTCACATGTAACGAGATTTAAAAATTTGATATCCTGAAAGGTTTCGTAATCCCATAAAATTGAATGCGGCTCACAAAATTTAATCTAGGGAAAATTCAACGGGAGAGGATTAGGTTATCTTTTTTTTTTTCTTTTTTCTCTTTTTAAAGAATTTTATACTTGAGATCAATTTTCATTCTACGAGGATAGAATTTTTATTCCAAAAGAAATATGCAGCAGTTCTTTCCCACAGAATGGATTCTATCCATATTTTGGAAATATTTCAGAATTTGCTTTCAGTGTACATTTTTTAATTTGCATTTTATTATAACACAGGACAAATATCGCATTATTTCGTAATAGGAAATCATTTATTTTTCTTGTTTATTTAATATTTTAAAGGAATAATGTTAGCATTTTTATGAAAAAATATAAGACCATATTGTTACACAGAAACTAACTTTATAAAACTAATCGTTTGCTTCAAAAATGAATTACAATTTTTATACTCTTAACGTTAACTGTAATTTTCATTTATATCGCAAAAGCTAAATGGTTAAGGTATCCGCCTAAGTTCGGAACCGTGATTTTAAAAAAGCGCATAAATGGATAATTTCATTATATTTAGTGTCACTTAGATTAGAATACAAGTATAAAATTGTTTTAAGGACATTTCGACAAAAAAAAAATTGATTTAAATACAATATTTCGGCAAAAAATAACTTATAATCTTTATTTAAAATGTTCTCCTTTTGTGAAAAAATGCTTCTATTATAATAATATTTTGCATGTATATAGCTCAGACCTCTGTACAGAGGCTCAACAATGATTTTTGAAAAATTCACATTATTTTCAGAGTTACAACCATTTGAAATCATTATCAGCGTTTTTTTCTTAAAATTTCTCCCTTCTGTTGTCGTAAAACATGGATAAACCCACTTCTAAGTTATATATTTGAAAAATTCTAGTTGAGCCTCTGTACAGAGGTCTGAGTTACATACAGCAAATTATTATTATAATAAAAGCATTTTTCACAAAAGGAGAACATTTGGAAAAAAAATTATTCTAAGTTAATTTTTTGCCGAAATATTGTATTTAAATAATTTTTTTTGTCAAAATGTCCTTATAAAACAATTTTATACATGTATTTTAATCTAAGTGACACTAAATATCATGAAAACTATCCATTTATCCGCTTTCTTAAAATCACGGTTCCTAAGGTAGTCGGATACCTTAATAAAAATTTATCGCATTAATTCTAAATGTGAAAATTTGTGATAAAAAATTATACTGAGCACAATTTATAAATTTAAATTTTATTTTTGCTATTTACCACACAATTTTATAGATTAATAATAAATGGGATGCATTTTAATTATGTGTAGTTCTTAATTAACGGAAGTCTGATAAAAATTCTAATATATTTAGCAAGTTATGAAAATGAAATCGCAGTTCAGTTAAATTAACAACATTAAATTAGTTACAATAAAAAAATTGAATGGGTCTTTCTTTTAATTAACGCAAATTTTCATTTATATAATTTAAATGAATTATTATTTTTATAACCTCCTCCTTTTGGGAACTATTGGCGCAGGATCTCATAATTTTGAACCACATTCATATGATGAGGAAAACACTTATCAGCTGCTACCTCATTCCATTAATTTACATGACAATGTGTGAACATTTTGATAAATTTAAAGTGCAAAAGCTCTTCCAAAAATCTAGTTCAGTGGAACTAGGACGAACCCATGACACATGACTGAATCTACGATGGGCACGAGTTTGTAATCATGGCTGCCAGCAGAAACCAAAGAAAAGCTTCGCTAAAAATAGCTTTCCATACTTACTCCATTGAATGATTGTATGCCTTTTAATATAACAAGAAGATATCTTTTTTTTTTATTTCTAATGGCAGATTATGAACAGAGTTCATCATTCTACCTCGTACATTCCCCGAAAGCAGGTATCTCTTTTTAGTGAAGCGCCATATAGGCGGGTACTAATCGCCGCAGGTAATTTTGACGCCCAATTTCCTCCCTAGAGGGAGGCACCTCAGATCTGAAAATGCGGACCTGTACTAAGATTTAATTTTGCCTAGAGCACCCCACCTAGAGTTCTTTTACATGCCGTATAATCATACGACATGGCTGCTGTCAATTTTCTGCATCATGAAAATCGATCGACTTGGGTCGGGGTCGAACCTGCAAACTTGGGTACAGAAAGCCAGCGACAAACCCACTATGCCACCCAGCCGAAAGTAGTTCTTTGAGATTAAAAAATAGTTTAAAATTTTATTAATTTGCTTCTTAAAAAGAAAATTTACCACTATTACAAAACAATAGTACAATCATTAAAATTGTATTCAGTCATTAAGTACCTTGTTCCATTATTTCAAAGTCTTAGAGTAATTTACATTTTATCAGTTATCATTCTCCAGAAAAAATGATTGACTGTAAACTGTTGAACTGACTTTTTAACTGTTTTGTGTTTGTTGTAGCCTCACTCTCGAATCTGCACTCATGCGCAGTGATTTCATGTGTAGGTCAGGATGGAATAACTCAGTCACTGCTCTAAATAATTCATTCCACGCTCTTTACAAATATAACAGGACTTTATTACATACTTTTAAAATATACAATTACCATACGCTCAATAATATGGTAAACTCGCAACAAACTGCATACCTTCGCTCACTGTGTCTCACTCTCGAGTGTGTGGGCGTAAACACCATTACACCCTTATATACCCGCGCCTTCAAAGCACCCTCTATATTTGAAAACCAGCATATTGAAATATAAGTTGGTATATAAAATTTTTAAATAGTTTGGAGAGAATATTAATTTTAAGAGAGAGAATTTTATAAACCCATTAATTCAGTGTTTCTCAAACTGTGGGGCGCGCCCCCTAGGGGGCGTGATAACCATACAAGAGGGGCGCGAGCGTATCGGAAAGCCGAAAATAAAAAAATTATTTAAAAAATTATTAATTTGCTAAAAGGAAACAAAACACAAAATGTATTCTGACATAATAAAAGAAATACACATTTAATCTGATATAGTATGCTTATAAATGTATCAGAACGGCACAATATATATTTGATACTAAATATTAATACTAAGTTAAGAAAAAATTTAATAATTACTAGTGATTTTTCAATGGGCTTATCATATACAAAATTTAATATTTATCTTGATACTTTGTGCGGTTTAAAATTTGGGTTGTATTGTAGCTTTAGCGTCAAAGTATTACACATTATTACTACATTCAACACATTGTTATTGTATGGGGAAGGGGGGCTCGATGAAAACTCTGATTGAAAATTGGGTCTCGAATATAGAAAGTTTGAGAAGCACTGCGTTAACTTAATAAAAGAATATTTTAAAATGATTTCACACACAATTTGAAAAATAAAAGAATAGTTCCTATATAATGGCATACTTTCAATAAATATATATAATTTCTTCAAAGAATATATTAGAGATTAATTTAAATTATTTCAAACCAATTGAATACATTATAAACAGGAAATAAACTCAATGTGAAGAAGTTTTTTTTTATTATTTATTTTAATACTTAATTAATAACTAAGTGAAAAAATTCATAATACTTACTGTTGCTATGAAAGGTACATTGTTGACTAATTCTAGAGTAAAGTTGAAAGAAAAGAGGTGGTGCCAAATGTTTCCCTGAAAAAGAAAAACAAATATAATCAATTGAAGCATACAAACAGCCTGCTCAATGTGGAAATGTTATAGACAGTAAAGAAATTACATTTTTTTGTGGAAAATTGAGATAATAAATCCTATAAAAATATAGATTGGAAAAAAAATGCTAGTAGCATTGGGTCCTTGATTAAGATATGTATATTTGTAATAAATAACAGTGATCACATAAACATATATAAAAATACATACATGCATTCCAAATTTAGATGACGGAAAGAGAACGTAGGCAGTTTTTTTAGCACAATTTAAAACAATTGCGTTAAAGCTACTGAAATTTACCGCCACTTGTTGACCTTATATTTATGTTAGGACACATCTTACACTATGCCCAATAAAACGTTTCTAAACCGATCCCTACCAGCTGCTAGTTGACCATCTGGAGTGTCATACACAAATGTGTTAACATTCCACTAATTTAAATTTTACCCCACTGAAGGGGAAAACAATCCGAACACTAAGAAAATTTTATTGTTCAGTAATAAAATTTAGGCGATGCAATTGCCTAGTTAACATGTTTAAGGTATCCGACTACGTTTGGAACCGTGATTTTACAAAAGCGTGTAAATGGATAATATTTATGATATTTAGCGTCACTTAGATTAGACAATGTATATAAATTGGGGTTAAGAATAATATTACAATAAAAAATGATTTAAGTACAATATTTTGACAAAAAATTAACTTAGAATAACCTTTTTTTCCAAATGTTCTCCTTTTGTAAAACATGCTTCTATTGTATTAATATTTTACCTGTATATAGCTCAGATCTCTGTACAGAGGCTCAACTAGAATTTTTAAAACGCATAACTTGGAAGTCGGTTTATCCATGTTTTACGAAAACAGAAGGGAGAAATTTTAAGAAAATACGCCGATAGTTATTTCAAATGGTTGTAACTCTGAAAATAATGTGAATTGTTCAAAACTCATAGTTGAGCCTCTGTAGAGATGGTCTGAGCTATAGACGGGCAAAATATTAATACAGTAGAAGCATTTTTTACAAAAGGAGAACATTTGGAAAAAAGGATATTCAAAGTTAATTTTTTGCCAAAATATTGTATTTAAATAATTTTTTTTGTCATAATGTCCTTAAAACAATTTTATACATGTATTCTAATCTAAGTGACACAAAATATCATGAAAATTATACATTTATGCGCTTTTTTTTTAAATCATGGTTCCGAACGTAGTCGGATAACTTAATTGATTAAATTTTTAAGACCAAACATTATTTTAAGCTCAAGAAAAAGCATTTCAAACGTGAAATGCTGTTACATTAATAACCGGTGTAACCTCCAGAATTTGAAATGCAAGCGCGCATGCATTCAAAATGCATTTATTGTGTCATACAGTTGCCTAATGTCCCTTTGTGGTATGGAGTTCCATGTTTGTTGTATTTGTTGTGCCAACACTAGGATGGTCACTGCTGGCTGTGGATGATGATGGAATTGCTATCCAATAAAATCCCATACTTGCTCAAATGCAGACAGATCTGGTTATCTCGCAGGCCAAGGTAACATGTCAACACTCTGTAGAGTACGTTGCGTTTCAACAGAGGTGTGAGGGTGAGCGATATCCTGTTGTAAAACTCTCCCTTGAATTCTGTTAGTGAATGGCAGTAGAATAGCTTGAATTCCTACCTGACGAAAAAATTTGCAGTCAGTATGTTTGGGATAAACACAAGAGGGCTTCTGCTGTCATAAAAAATTGCTCTCAAGACCATGACTCCAGGTTTAGGTCCACTGTATAGACCGCAGACAGTTTAGTTGCAGGCGTTTCCCTTGGCCTCTTTCTGACTAACACACGGCCATCACTAGTACCAAGACAGAACCCGCTTTCATAAGAAAACAAAACAGATCTCCACTCCATCCTCCAATAAGCTCTGGATTGACACCACTGGTGTCAATGGTGTTTAATTAACGAAATAAAAAAATTCAAATGAGAACTAATAAGAAGTGAATAAATTTATTTGATTGGTATTAAAAACTTTTAAATACATACATGAATCTTTTATTGTTCTAGCCATCAATATTATATATATGTTCAATTTTCTCTATCTAGTGAATTTTTATGCCTTCAGGGTTCTAAGCCGCACCTGATTTTCAGTAGCATTAACATTAAAAAAAAGTGGGGCTTAGATTAAAAAGAATACGGTATATACGAAAATAAAAATGGAAACATTACAAATGTAGTTCTGTACATTGATCAATTGGCTCTGGGAGACTTACTGTGTTAATTAAGTTTAAAAAAAATTTTAAAAGAGGTTTAAAATATTAAATAATTATTACACAAATCCAGATTATTAATAGTCCATTGCATCTGGTAATTCTATCTTTAAGTTATCAAGTTATTGATAGTTATATTTTTCGATAAAATAGAACCTGAAATGGGTGCATCACAGATATGTCACACATTTAAAAATATCTTTATCCGGTTTGGGGACTATTGTTTGATATGTTTCAACAACACTAATACATTATTTGAGAATTTTTGATTTGCAACACAGAATCAATATACCTACAATTGTAAACGGTACTATTCGGGTTCTTATCTTGGGGAAAATATTGTTTAACTGTGATTTTAGTTTAAAAACCACTTATCATAGAGATGACATGATTTATGCAAATGTAACATCCACTTAAATGCCTGTCATTGAGTATGTAAATTAATGCTAAACGTTGATCATTAAGAGTGAAATCCAAGTATTAGTAAAGGTGAACACAACAACTGAGTGGTCGCGCTTCCTGAGATTGGAAATCGACGTAGAAGTCACCAGGAATTGGTGAAGTAATCAACCTTGGAGCTGACCAAACTATCCAAGTTCAAGAAGGAACATAACAATGAGCTTCTATTCCAAATAAGAACCTTCAATAATTTAGTATATCCGGTTAGTGATTAGGATTTCATTCTGTTCCCAAAGTTGAGTTATAAAAGTATATATTTCATACAGTGCTAAAAATGGAATAAAAGTAGCTATTTTTATGATCATGTCTGCTTCTTTCTCAAACCCTCTCACTAGGGATAGCGATTCTTGCCGAAAAAGATAGATTTTTAAATCGATTCGAATCGTAACCTGATGAATTGATTCACAAAAAAAAATCGAGGTCTAAAAGATCGATTTTTTTTTAAGTCTGCATTTACAATGTAAATATAAATCCATTTTGTGGAAAACAAGAAAGATATCATAATAAACGATCCCTTATTAGGGAATTTTTTAGTTCAGGAAATTCTACAATTACAGGTATTTTTATTTCCATATCAAAGTGTCAGGTATAAAAAGAAGACATTTATTTTCTAAATGTATTTGTTACATTAAAAAGTTTAGAAAATAGATCATATGCATGTCACTGCTTAATATCTAAGCTTTTTTAAAAACAACAGTCTGTCAAGTTTACTGGGATCCAAGCGGTTCACTTGCGATGTGGCCGGCAATCGAAAAAAGGCGCTCACAAGGATACGATACTGATGATCCAACGATACTCATGTACATGATGGCTATTGAGTGTATGTGATGATAAACAGAGTTTTTTTTTTATCTAGCCAGTAAATTAACCCTTTAACCACCAACACCGTAATATAAGGAGTTTTAAAGACAGTACATACAACTAATTGTAAATAATTTTAGGATTTTTACCAAAACAGAAAAAATCGAATGTCGATTTTCTAGGATGAAATATCGATTCACTGAATCGATTCAGTGCTACATATTGATTTAAAAGATCCATTTTTTGGCCGGTGAAATCGATTCTTTGATTAATTGATCTCAGTTCACCATCTCTACCTCTCACATCCAAGACCTTCAAGCTGTGACACAATACAGAAAAGAATAATATATATATATATGCATGGTAGTGTAACAGTAAGCACAGTTTCAAAGATCTTGTGGGTGTGGTATACCAATAATTATTTAAATTAGCTTAAGAAGTTAAAATTCAAATTTGCTCAAAACGTCTCTAAATTACATAAATCACGTCTAAATGAATGTTACTACATTCACAAATAAGCAATTCTATTTAAATAAACTCAGTTGCCTTAAAGAAATAAGTTATTTAACTGTTTTGGAAAACCTGCACGCCCTTAATTCGCAAATGTCTGTCATTCTCCATTTTGCTTAATTCTAATTTATCGCAATGAATGACACTGGAAGCAAAATCCTTTATAGACATCCGTGGTTGTTGGAAGATTTATGAGAGATCCAAGACAATTCTAATTCGTAAAGTACTTGAATACAATTCTCTCAATTTATTCCAAAATAATCCAGCTTGTAATTTAAAAGATTTTCTCAACGGATTAAAGTTTCCTTTCGGGATAGTATATATGGCTTATAATTTCCGTAATTGTGTGTAAATAATTATGAAAATATTATCTAGAGAATGACCCACAATGGATTAAGTAATTTTAATTGGCGTAAAATGAGTATGCATTCAATTATAATCAGGTTTACAATAATTTTGTCTAGGAGATCAGAATGAATTACTTTTATTTATACGTTATGAATAAGAAAGAAAAAAAAATGCCTGTACTAAAATTGAGTTTCAAAATAGGTATAAAAATGTTTACAAGCTAATCAGAGAGTTTGAATTCATTCCGTGTAATGTATTTATTTTGATATTATGCAGTTCAGTTTATTATTGGAAAAATACAATAAATTTATTAAAGTTTCCAAACAAATATTCGGCAAATTATTTATTATTTTATTTATCCGACGCCCGTGTTGGCTTCTTGATATTATTTAAGGTATCCGACTACTTGTGAACACTTATTTTTAAAAAATAAAGGTACGAGGATTTTTTTGCGGTTTTTAGATTTATTTAGTACATTTTAAGAAAAAAAATGCTAAAATTAAGAAAAGAAAAGTAAATTATTATTTCTAAGATGGGAAAAAATTGGTAAGAATTTACAAAAAAATACATAAACGGGGCTCATTCTGTACAAAAAGTATATGAACAATTTTTCAATTTTGCTGTGTTGCTTTGCTATTCATTTTTGAAATGACTTTCAGGATAAGATATATTTTGATTTTTATAAAAACTAGAGCACTTTATCTTAGTTACTATATGAACAGTTAAGAAAACAGTGATTATATTTACATAAGGGACTGTAAATTTTGAAACAAAACAGATTTTGGTATATCTGAAGATTAAAACACTTATACTATTATAGAGAACAAAAACAAAAGATTTCAGTTAATTATTTTCAAAAATTTTTGAGTAATCACTGTCTCCGTTGGAGTATTTTCAAAAAAACACATTTCGAGTAAAAAGCATTTTAAAGTATGACATTTTAATTCAAGTAATGACATCTATTTTCAATAGAACACTTGTAGGTTTCGTTCTAGTGAATGGAAAATAATAAATTTGGTACTTTTATAAAGCTAATAAGATGACCTATAAAATAAAATCACGAGAAAATTTTTTCAATTTTTGGTAAAATTCACAATTTTAGGGTAGTCGAGTATCTTAAAATGCTTAAAAAGATTATTTCTCGAATTGTAAAAAAAATGTACTTGGAAAATAAATTTTAAAAAGTAAAGGGCATCATAAATTTACTTCAGTTTGGTACACACCTTAAAAATAAACAATCATTATGACCTACACACAAGCAGAAGATTTTTTTTCTTCAACCTTGTTTTAGGTTTTTTCGAGAACTTGGATTTATAAAAGCATTTTCTTACAAAAACTATGAACTTACATTTATTTGTCTTTGCAAATAATTCAGCTTAAGTGTTGTGTTTTTCAAAAATTTTTGTGTAGACTATCATTGATTGTTATAGATAAAATTTTAGTAGAGCACTTAATTTAACTGAACTGATTAAGAGGTGTTGGAAAGCTAGAATCTTATTTTTTTTTTGACTATTTGAGATTTTTACATTTTCAAACTGTACAGATTTTAACCTTTCTAAAAATACCTTACTTTAATCTCTAGAGTAATTTGAAGCTCTTAAAATCTATTTTTAAAAAATCGTTGAAACTGGGCTCTGCCCATTTCAATGACGAGAAACGTAAACAAAGTACTTCGTTTTTGCTTAAACGTTTAACGTCTGATATAAACCAAAACATGTATCTTTAATATAAATTGAGCCTTTTATTTTTTTTTAATTCCTAGCCAATTAGAAGCCTCACCGTTTTCGTTTCAATTAATTTATTTCAAAATGTAAATTTTGATGCTCGATGTACTTTTTTTGAGAAACGACTGTTCACAGGCATGTAAAATTTTTTATGATGTATTTATAAAGATGGATAATACATACTGAAATGAGCCTTTTGTAAAATACTCAAAAATTCATTTTTTACAAATTCTTTGATGAGAAAAATGGGTCAAATTTCACTGTGTTTGATTAAATATTTTATAAATTATGAAAAAATTCAAAACTAGCTAAAAGCTCTTTTCAGTATAATGAGAAAGGTGTACTTTAATTGTATGAAAAATTTCAAGCATCTACATATAACAGATGTTGCGAAAAGATACATCAAAAACAGCCAATTTAACATTGTTGGCATATATGGAGAGATAGGTTTTCCAATTTCCTTTTTAAATTACATCGTTGCCTACACGAGAAGCGGATTTTTCGCATTCAAACTTTATTGATAGATTTTAATCCCTCTATAAATGGGAAAGAAGACTTTTAGAAGTTTAAATCATTTCCTTTTTTTATCTAAAGATAACAATACTTCTTTTTACTCCACTGAACTTTTTCTACTTTAAAATTTATAAGGCTACTAATACATATTTATTTCGAAATTCAAATACAAAAGAACTTGTTTTAGAACATTAAAATAATGGCAGATACAAAAACAGATACTGCCAGTTCGAATAATTTTGAATTTATTTTTCTGTGTAGCTGCTTTGTTAGCATTACTTAAACAATGGTAAGGAAAAATACTATAAAATCAGTAACTAATGGAATTCGCTGCATAATTTTTCCTTCTGCGTTTCGTAAATATGAAATGGTAAGTGAATAGACAAAAAGAAGGGGTATCATAAAAAAGAATTTTTTTCCGAAATATTTTGGATAAAATATGCATAAGCCATTGTTTATTATAATACGTCATGTTTAATGTGATATTTTGAAATTATTCACGGTTTCATAAGCAAAAGACACATTTAAAAGTTTTACAGTGAAAATACATTCTGTATATATCCTGTCGAATTCTTTAAAAACGTCAACAGTTTCTTAAAGTAAAATATTGTATTTTAAAAAATGTGTAGATAGCACGCGATAACCCTTTTTTGTTTATTGACAAGCTGGTTGTTTCAAATTTTAATGATGATTTGCTTTGATGAATAGTTTTTCAATATACTAAGCCTCGAAAAAAAAATAAGTTAATATTAATTTGAAAATTGCGTGATAGAAGAACTGCATATTTCTATTATGTTTTTTATCGTTATCACGTTGAACAATCTATTTAAAAAAATATCATTTGTTTAAAATTGAACAGATAAATATTTATATTTATGGAATACATAATTTACCTTTTTTTATTTTAGAAAATAACTCGTTTAAAGAGTATGTAGTTAATTCTATTCACGACGATCAAAAGTTCATTGTATTGATTTGTACTGGAGGCGAATAATTTTCTCGTTGACCAAGACCAAGGGGGTGAAACTCAAAGACTAACTCTGGCCAAACAAACAAGGTTTAACTTTAGGTGGACCACAAAAAAAAATCAATATGCATGTAAATGCAAGTTTGTTTCAAATGCATTATAATAAACATAAAGAAAAGAACAAGAGAAATTTAGTGTTAACGTCCTGGCCTCTGTTACTGCGAGGAGTGTTTGATAAGTATAAGGTCTCCAATAGTATAAAATAAGATTCCGACAAGATAAAATCGAGGTACCCTAGTGATATTTGATGGATGGACTTGAATATCATACGGTCATAAAATTCTTCGATTTGGTTGGATTAACCCCAATAAAGTTCATCCGAAATTGACAGCCCCTCAGGGGGCTCACCTTCTTTAGGAGGGTATGGGTGTCACAATCCCGAGGTAACCTAGTGATCTTTTCCTTTTCCCAAATGGTTTACTATCTTTGGTAAACACGGGTGTCACGACCCCGGGTTACCCCAGTGGTCCTTCTCTATTTTCGACCCTCCATCTTGTCATTCAATTTCTTCTTTTCTTCTTTTCCCGTCCAGACCACAGACCTATAAATGTTTGATGCAGTATAGCCAAAACTGGCTCTTGCGCCATAAAACACCAAACTCAACTCAACTCAACTCAACCCGACAAGGTAAAATAATAACAGAGATATCAGAAGGAAGGAAATGTATTACTCTTATATATTGCAGACTTATTTCTCAACATACTCACCACTAACAGCTACATATTTGTTCAATCGTTCTATCCATTTCTTCATTCCGTTCATGAAGAAAGATTCTGGTTGACTGCGTATCCATTTGTGCATGGCTACCTGAACTTTGGCATCCTGGATTTATCATTATGACCTGCAAAATAAGCGGCAATCCACGGAATATCGTAATCCTGGTTCTCCGAGTGTAAAAAAATTCACAGCTTTAATGTCAGGGACAAAAGTCATGCTCGCCATCTTTTGGGATTCGAAGGGTGTGCTCTACACTGGATTTCTGACTAAAGGATTGACGGTGAATTCCGACAGGTATTGTGCGACATTACGATCACTCAAGCAACGCATCCACAGAATCAGACCGGAAAGAAACGTCTTTCTTTTGCATCACGACAATGCAAGACCGCATTCCAGTGCACAAACACCAGACAACATGGGAAAACTGAAATTCACAGTGGTTTCACAACCTTCTTACAGTCCAGATTAGGCACCGTCGGACTTTTAGTTGCTCTCAAAATTGAAGGAGAGGGTGAAAGGCTTACGTTTTTCAACGTATGCCCAAGTTCAGGCAGCCGTGGGCAAATGAATATGCAGCCAACCAGTATCTTTCTACACGAACGAAATGAAGAAATGGATAGATCGATTAAACAAATGTGTGTAGTAGTTTGTGGTGACTGGTTGAGAAATGAGTAATGTAATAGTAATAAATTTCCAATAAATGTACAATATGTGAAAGTAATAAATTTCTTCATTCTGATACCTCTGTTATTATGTTACCTTGTCGGAAACTTATTTTATACTATTGGTGACCTTACTTATCAATCACCCTTCGTATCTTCTCTGTTTCGGGAGAAAATTGGATATTTTATGTATTTTTGTAAGCCGGTATATTGGACGGGCCACATCCAGTCCACGTGCGGCGAGTTTGACACGCCTGACTTAGGCTGATTCCATACAGTGAACACTACAACATTAAAATACGTTTAACGCGAAAACGCACATAAGATAAAATATCGGATTACACGAGGAATAATATAACGCTCCCGACTAGCTACTATGTATTTTCACTCATTTTTTTTCTCTTAACACGAAAGTATTTTTCTTTAGGAAATGAACATAATGCGGAAAACACGTCACATAATCGGAAGAATTCGTTGTCGTAGATAATAATAATGTGTGGGCAGTTCCGAATAATAACAGACAAAAACATTTTTTAGTTTGTTCAAAGCTCAAAAAATATCACTGATGCAGATTCCTGCGACAAAAAATGAGATGAATAATGCAGCTCCTGATCCCACGTCATCCGAAATGAGAAACATCCTGAAGTGTATAAGCAGTTATTTAGATGCACGCTCCAATGTTGAAATTAAAAACAATAATGTACTACATCAAACAATTCAACAAACAAACGACATCAAACAACGGCATCACTTCCGCGGTTAGCACCGAGACATTCTCTTAACGCTATTAATTGAATTTGTTTCGTTATATTGTGTGAACAATAAATAGATTGATTGGATTATGGCGAGTGTTTCTTTCCTACATCCTACATATCTAGGTGACCTAGAAAGAGGTGAAACCTCTCACACAGTATACGTAACCTTGGGCCCTGAGGTGCATGGACACATGTTTCGATCAAGTGGTCAGGCTGATGCGAAGCCCCCAGTGTTAAGTTCCCAAGCAAGCTTGTTACTCATTTATCGACCCAGTGCAGATAAGAAAGAATGAGTCATCCTTGCTCAGTCCGGGATTTAAACCCCGGAGCTGTGGTGAGGAAGCACGATGCACTACCACTAAGCCACTGGGCCCGTATGTACTACACGATACTTAGGTCTTCATATATTTGTGAGCAAAATTTTTCTTGAATGAAGATCAACAAGAGTAAATGCAGATGTAAGTTGGATTACCGCAACCTGCATGCTGTGATGAGAATTTCAACAAGCAGTCTACTCTGTATTTCAAAAAAATTGTAGAAAAGGGAGACAGGGTACATACGGGCTCATTCACAAATTAAATGCATTGCAGCTATGTATGATATGAAAAGAGCTTAGTAAATAGATTGAATAAAACTGAAATAATTGTATTTGACTTGTACTTATTAATTTTTATGATAGAATTAGTACTTTTTAGATGCAAGGTTAACTAATAAATGTAATCTATTTAAAAAGCTACTGTCCTCAGGCATCCTCCTCTTCCATAATGCGGCTGTCAAGCTAAAACAATGAGGTTGATTCATGTGACGTCATAGTCACATGATAGTGAAAGCCACGTGATTCTAGCCAATCAATTCAAAAACTCATGCGAAGTCATAGTCACTCAATAAAAACTATCTAGTGTTTCCAGCTAATCATTTCACACTCTCCGGTGTTGCCAAGTTTTGCTCTTTGCAGAAACTTTCTCTTAAAAAGAACATATGTGTACAAAATGCATTTTATTTAAAAGTATAAACATAAAATACGACTTTTTTTAATTTAAAAAAATCTCTTTGAAGATATTTTTTTTCCTTAACATTTAAACATCTTTACCCTAATATGAAATTTGAAATTTTATCTGAGTTTTACAAATAGAACAAGTACAATTAGTTTAATGTTTGTTTTAAATTCAATGGAAAACACGTGTTTGTTTTTATGATGTGACTTCATGAATCAAGCCCATTGCCCCATGCCTGTTATTTATCAAATTTAATCTACAGTCAAACTTCACACTCAAAATTTTATCAATGCTGAAAAATTTATTATAAAAGATTCCATTTCCATAAAAATACAGAAATCCTTAAGCGATTATATTTATCATTAACAGTTTATTAACAAAATCTTTCGTTATTAATGTTTTGTTATTAATTTTTTTTCTTTTTTTAAATATGTCCTTTTTTATTTATAAATTTCTCCTCACTTTTCCTACCCTTTTGTTCATCTATCAAATTGAAATAAATTTTAAAAAAAAAGCTTAAATTAAATTTTGCTTTCTTGTATTTACTTTCTGAAGATTTGAAATTTGTTTTTAGCGTTCATTCTGATTAATTGAGAGTTTTAATTACGATTTCTTAAAGATGGTGGTTGAAAAATTAAAAAAAGAAACTGAGTCTGCTAATGACCACACGATAGAAGTGAAAACTTCAAATTTTGTAACGTTCTGTAAGGGATTAGTGCGGTTTATAGTTCAGTGAATAAAAAACAAGGTGATATTAGTATTGCCTTATAAAAGTATTTATTCATATGTCTGTACTCACATGAAGTAATATTTGTTGCAAAATATACAATCATATTTGTGAATTAATTATATTCTAAGAAGGAAACAATAGGTTTATGGTAGCTTAACTATATTGTGTAAATATTTTAGATTCAAATTTATTAATTATTATTAATTATTTAAATTTATTTATTTATCTAAACAGACTCCTTCAAGCTTTGTTCCATACTTCGTCATGCTTTCATTTGGATCATTTGACATAATTAAATTGAATTTTAATTTAAAAAAACACGCACCTGAAAATTTTTCTACTCAAAACTGAACGCGAGTCACCGATCCGACTAAAGCCGAGAAAACGTAACTCACCCGAAACTGACGCTTCATTTAAGTTCACTCTTCAGCCAAACGCGCCTAAAAAAGTTATCACTTCAAAAATACGTAATAAATAGAAAATAAAATAAAGCATATATTTACCTTGTATCCTAAATAAACTAACAGTAAGGCTTCTGAAAGACTCACAATTGATAGCACCATCTGAAAAAGACATGCACACATATCAGTATAGAAATACAATAAAAACTTACAAGCATATAATGCTTTTATTTAACATTTTATATCAACAATATTTTATACAGCGACACATTTTATTGCATTTCTTATTTTTTAAATCCATATCTGAACTATTTTAAATACGATATTATGGAATAATAGAATTCAGTTATTTAGAGGAATGTTGATATTGAGACTAAAATAATGTTCATAGCTCAATTTCTTATGAACATTTACAAATAGTAATAGTTTGTGATAGTCTCCCACTTGGGGAACCCATCTCTTCATCTACTCGACCTAGATTTGTAGGGGGTAAGGATTGATGGCTCAAGCTAGCCATAATAAAAAAAAACCAATTTATTATTATCAAATGTAATAATCAAAGATAATCTCACTATAGGAAGGAAATCAAGAGTGATATATCGCAGCTCTAAATCTTATGTAAATAAACGTCTGAAATCGTAACCGCTTAAACTTAAATAAAGTTATGCTATGAATCCTAACTTTCTTAATTTATTTGAATAGATAAAGCCGGTTTTATAAATACACGTCTAAGTTCAAATCCTTACCATAACCGCACTGCGTTCATCAACTCAGCTTCCTTTTCTCCCTCTTCTTCACGATTACTAAACCTCCACTATATATCTACTAACTAATCTGCATATCAAGGTTTCTTCTTGAGAGGGTTGGCCGTGAAATAACTCAATTGATGGCCCCTAAAATTCCCCTTGAGGATTAATAGCAAAAACTCCGTATAGCCCCGTCACAAGTTTTGTGTATAGCATCTCAGAGATTTTCATTTTTAAGCGAAAAGTGCGAAAACCACGGCAAAAAATTATCAAGACTATCTTAGAATCAATAGTGAAGACTGATCGTAAACCTGTTTAATGGAAACTATTGAACTTTTCAACGGGACTCCGCTCCTGTTCTTAAGACAAAGGTTACCTATCGGTGGTTGAAAAAAAGTGTGCTGGACTTCCAAAAATACAAAGATTGGTTTTCCAGAAACCCACATTTAAACTTACTTGATTATAAATTGTGGTCTGTATTGGAGGCGAAGGTGTGCCCATAACGGCGCCCCAATTTGAACATTCTTAAGGTGACTGCCTACCTTTAAAATGTCGTTTTTCGTCTACATAAGGCATTTTTTTAATTCCAAAATCTTGTAGTTTAAACATTTTTCTTTCCAAAACAGTTTTTCTTTTTCCTTTACGCGAAATAGAAATAAAGTTATATAGTGATTTTAAAAAAACATCACTCTATGCAAAAGGGCAGTAAGATAGAACTTTAAATGAGTTTTTCTCAAAATTATGTTTTCGAAAGAAACGCTTTACCAGATACATAATATCTTAAGAACCAAACCAAATAACGTGTTGAAATGTTGTGGGAATGTTTATTATACTATTTTTTATAAAGTGGACCATAAGTTTCGTTGTAGATTAAATATTTCTTTATTTAGGGTAGTTTATATAAGAAAAAAACTTTAAAAATATCAAAATTTTTATATTATTATGTATAATTGTTTGTAAATTTTTTGTATTTTAATACTTCTCTTGGATTTGGGTTCATTTAGAAGTGCACCGTAATATGTATGTTATATATAAAGAAAATTATGACATTGTTAACCGTTTTAGTAAAAATTTGGTAAAATTTTCCTGAAAACAACCAATTTTTTCTAAAAGTACAATATTTATTTAAATTTTTTTATGTATTTACATATTTTTAGTTTTATTTTTTTTTTCCTAAAAATGCTCAATTTGTTTCAAAAATTTGTTTTTATAAAAAAATTGAGTCCGAAAGTAGGCAGTCACCTTAAGTATTCTTTAACACAAGAACATCCGTCGGTGTCGATTGGACACAGGAGTCTGTTTAGTTAGTTCTCCTTTCCACATTTTGATAGGAATTTGAAAATGTTTCGTGACTTTTAATCATTTTTCATGGTGATTACACAGAAAAAGTTTTTTGATTCAATGTTAATTAGGAGAAATCTTAGTATACTTAGAACGTACGCTGGTGTCTTTTCGACACCAAGTCAATTCATCATTATAAATTGCTGTCTTCAGCAAAAGATAGTTTACTAAATAAATACCAATAGTATAAAAAAATTTCCGGAAGTAATATCAGACATTTATTTGACCTTAAATGTAGTATTATTAGGTTCATAGCGGAAATAAGTAAGTTATGCTAAAATCGTTGTATCTAAGTGTTTCGATACATAATATTTGCTTATGTGCTCATAATAAAAATTTCGTTCGATTTTCCAATCTTGTGCAGAGCAGACATCCTGAAACGATGACACGTAGGGAAAGGAATAAGCCCTAATTAAATTGCTAAATTGCTGCGAGAGATTTCTGAGAATGAATCGGTTGGTGGTGAGCTCTGTCTTGCTCTCATTTAGATTCCGATGAAGACATAAGATTGAGGGAAAGTGACTGTGAATAATCTTAAGATAGCGAAGATAGAATTGATAATATTCTAGTAACTCCTGATATATATGTTGTCCAGGGATGGCATAGAATGGATACCGCATTATAGTAATGTTACTGGCAATGTTTGGCGACAAAGTAGTGGTCCAATACGCTTCACGAAACATAACGTCAACGTCAGTTTTTTATGTTATAAAGGTCCTTATTATCTGATATAATTACATGAAATAGTATTAAAAAGTCTTAAAACTAAACCTTACTGAACAGCAGTCCTGCAAATATATTTAGTTATCACAATCATTTTATATATTTTATTCCGCGGTGTCAAAAAGACACCGGCGGACATTTATGGGTAATCGAAATCCTGGACTTTCTAGTGTTAAGAAGAAAGCAGCCATGAAAATTACCACGCGTGTTTCGATCGATGATTGGTCAAAAAGACTTAAACTTGTTGTCAAGTCAAAAAACGATCATTTCAAGTGAGTGAGTGAATATTAACGTCGCACTGTTCAGCTACACGAGGGCTTTTGGCGACGGACCACGTAATTTTGAACCATGATCAAGTTACATGGACGACACCTGAGCTGGCACCCTCTCTCCTAGCTACCACACCACACTAACGGGAGGACGTTTCAGCTCTCGACGGATTTAACGTGCATCACTGCCCAACACGGTGGGTCTTTAGTGGCATTGGGCTCGAAATCATGACATGCCTGCCATGATCCGATACCTTGACAACTGGGCTATTACAGCCCTAACGACGATCATTTCAAACAAAAAAGGCAATATATGTGTTCTATTTTAAGGTAAAACTTTTAGTTTTAAATCTGATTACAAAGTAGTTTATGTTATATCAGTACTTATGGTACACAACTAGGTATTAGAAAATTTTGAGGACATTTTTGTTTTAAGTCAAGCATTTCAGCTAAAACAAGATGATGTCCTTTATTTTATTTCAATAGTATAAAAATATAATTTTAAGTATTCGTATAAAATATCAGGTGAAAAGGAAAACGAACGAAAAACCTCGAGAATTGTTTTCTAAATTTGCTCCTTATGTATGATTATTAGAATGCTCTTTTTCGTAATAAGGACGCTCAAAAACATTGTAGTAACAAAACTGTTATTAATCATATTATTTATTTTTTAAAAATAATAATTGAGATTAACTGTTAAATCTTTGACATATTTTCATATCAAGTTGAATCAGTTATAATCGATGAAATCCACGGAGAAAGATAGTAATATAAAGGGAAAAAAATACTCCATCTGACTCTCAAAACACTCTGACGTCATTTTAAGTAAAGTTTTCCTGAGATATATAGTTTTTTTTTGTTCCAAATTATTCATTTGTATTAATGTAACAGTAAAGTATTAAAAAGTTAAGAAAATACGATTTCTTTTACAATTTTGCTTTTCAAATTTTCTTCGAATCAGCAATTTTTCCCTCCATGGCACGGAATGCTTTGTATTCCATTCCAAGTTGTTAAAAGTTAATAATGCACACAATCATAAACAATTCAGAAATCCTAATTTATTTCAACAAACTATTAGATATAGTCAAACATACTGCATTTGAAAGTGAGCCCCCAATGATATATACAAATCTTATTAAGCCTGATTTTGATGGCTCAATACCAACATGTTTACTGCGTTATGTTCGGCACAAATTACTTTTAAGTACCATTTCGACTTCCACGAGACAGTTTACAGAATGATATGTAATTGGAATTCGGTCATTTTCCACCGGATGAATGGTGGAAAACCTTCTCAATTTAGAATTCTCGTTTCTGCTTCAACGGATTCGGTCGTACTACGGCTTTACATCATTAACTGAATGTAATGAACTGGAGTTGTTGGAAATGAGTCTTAGCTTTTACTTTTATTATCTTTTCAACCGAAAAGAGGCAAAATTTATTCGATTACTCGGAGGAGAAACTCAATTTTATTTCTTTAAAAACTTGAACTAGATTTTGGGTATTTTTATTTGATTTGCATCATGCTTATCGAGTTTAACAGGCTGGACTGCTCCTACAAACTTAATTAAAAGTAAAGCACTCAAGAATGTAGTTTATCGTAATTTTTGAAAGACAAAAAAATTCGTTGGTGTGAATTAAAAACTAAGATTATATAAAACGAGTAATATTCAAAAATAAGATACTCATTCTGAAAATGAATTTTAATGAACAAGTGAAAAAAATAATACTTTTAAGTTAAGCGAAATATTTTTTTTTCTCAGATTTTTTTTGTAACAGTTTAACAGTTTAAAACATTTAGAATATTTTCAATAGTCAAAAGACCTTCGGATGATAACGAAAAGTTACAAAATTCTTTATAAAAAAACTGTTTTTTATAATTCCTCTCTACTATTAGTTCACACTCTCCTCACCCTATAATATTTATATATCTTGTTCAAATTTTCAATTGTTAGTAAAATGCGCTTTATTCATCCTTTTAAATTCAAATACATTTTTTAACTTGTAGTGGATGACATTTGATGTTAATACAGTCTTTTCAAATATATTAAATAATTAATTAAATTTAATTTATTAATTATAGTTTTTATAAGAGAGATATTTCAGTCGATATTATTCCTCTTTATGGCAGCACCATAGGATGTAACAGCTTTGGTTAAATATGTGATGAAGATTTAACTTAACCAGAATAAAATCATATGCTAGATAGACGTTAGCATTCCTTTTACACTGATTTTAAGATAAATTCTGACCTATTATATTCAACTTTTATTAAAAAATATAATTACCAATTTAATGTGGTTAAAAAGTTTTTAATGCTTATTTAAAAGATGTTTTGCCACTTGATATTGTGATTCTGGCATAAGTATATTAATTATAATTATTTAATAAAAAGTAACTAGAATAAAATTTTTCTTTGTTGACCTAAATCGGAATTTACTTTATTTTTTTTATATATATATTAGTTGTTTAATTATTAGAATAGTAATAGGATTGCTAACGAGGATCAGAGGGAGAGTTATATTAACGCGTTCTATAAGGTAACACAAAGGCTATTAAGCTTTTAGCGACGGTCTGCGTACTTGAAAGTTGTGCCATGGACTACACTAGAGCTGACACCCCACTTCAATGGGAGGGCATTGAGCCTCGATAGATTTAAATAGCATAGGCTCCTCTAAACAAGGGAGTCTTCAAAATAGTACGAGGATTCGAACCCCTGACACCCCAGGCAAGAGTTCGCGACCATAACCAATAGGCTACCACGGACTTCTTGCTAAAGAATGAAAAATTGCTTTTGGAAATTACTAATTTTAATGTGATTTTTTTTCATTACAAATACATTAGAAACAAATTTATTTTCACACGTTTGTGGCATTATTTATGCATCAAAATGTTACTGTTTCACACATCATATATGTTAATCCTTTTAGTTTACAAACGAAATATATTCCTTAAAATATTCAAACATTTTAAATATTCAAAGCCTCGTGGAATCTGTCTCAATTTATCGTGAAATTTATTTTATAACAAAAATAGAAAAAAACACAATATTAATTTTTTTATTATTATTTTAATAGTTTTAGATTCTCGTTTTTTTAAAAAAATTCTAACATGATAATTTGTTATTTAAAACATATTAAATGTAAAAAATACCAATAAATGCTATTGTATCCACATTTTATCTCACTCAAACTTATACATTTTGTTATATTCGCTAAAAAATAACTTTTTAGTCTTTTTAATGTTTAATAATGTACCCAACAACAACCATCATTCCTTATTTCCGACATTATCCAGAATATTTTATGTTAGCTTATTACAATGCAGTTGTATATAGGCCATTTAAAGCGTCTGCCTATCTACACGGTTATTTAACTCAGACTGCAGTTAAATTACAGGAAGAAGTTGCAGACGATTTTATCGCCCCAAAATCTTTCTTTCAAAATGGTTTAAAATGACACTGGAAGAGTTTAAAGAAGTTTGTGAACCATAATAAATGTTCAGAAGTTACTCAGACTGATTTTGAAGTTAAAATTTATTTTAATGGATATCGATTACATGTGGAAGCCCTTAAGCAACTATTAGACTTAGTAATAAGGGATCAAATTAAAGGAAGAGCTACATTATATGAAAGAAACCACTACATCGATGATTTGTCATAGATAAAATTTCAAAAGAACTAATCACTAAGTTAGATTACTATGACAGAATGGAGAGAGTGGGAACTTATAAACAGAGCTCCATTTCAAAATAAGCTTTGGAGAAAATCTACAGGGCTTAGAGAAAATCGTAATATTTGTCTTTTTATTTTCCATGTGTGGTAAGAAGAATAATATGAATTGGAGAGAAATGAAAATAATAACTGCAACCATGTTATTTTGGACCAATCAATAGGACTATTAAACCTTTGGATCAAAACCATTTGTCTGATTTTTAAAATAATACATATAAAAGAAGAAGAATACATTAACATAATACATACTCTTTCATTCAATAATTTAAGTTGAGGTGCAAAATTCAGATATATTCAGAAACAAATTCTATCTTTGCTGTTGTAAAGTGAAATCTGACAAAATTGTGTCCTTCCTTAATTGATGGATAATGGAAGCATTGTAAATTTAATCCGTGGTAATTCTTTTAGGAAAATTCATGCAACCAAAATTCAAAGATAGAAGTATCAAAATGTTAAAAATTGGGGAAAACATCATAAACGCGAGCAAGCGTAGACCAAACACGTAGACAAATTAAACAGCAATACTGTTCGCAGCAGCCACCCATCTTGTATAGTGTTTAGTGACGCTGACTACGATGCCGTAGGTCCCTGGGTTAGAATCCCGGAGAAGACATGGATGTTTGTAAATGTATAGTGCCTTTGCGGCCTGAGTGTACGCTAAATAGCGGTCGAGCCGCATGTGCTCTCGTGTGGTTGGAGGAAGGGGAAGAGAAGCGAGAGTCCTCAGACCACCCCGAGGGTGTTCCCCCTCAAAATTGGGGTGGAATCGAGCAAAATCGTACTGTCACCTGTATGGTGCTCAAAGCTACGGCTAAAGACAGGCTTACAACTAGATCCTTGCCGCGATGAATTTCGTGGGCCTTGATCTGAATATTGATCAGACGGCATAAGTAACAACAACTGTTCACAGCACTAAATGGACACCATTTAAACTTCTAATAAGTGTGAAAATAGAAATAAGTAAAAACCATATTACAAGAAGAAACATCAAATAAAATTCCCCCAGCATGTTTAACGATGACAAAAATTGCAGAAAGAAATATTCAAAACAAATTTAAGATGAAAGTAAAAATTCAAAAACGAAAAGAAGAGGAAATAAGCTAAAAAGTACACAGCTGGGGAACTGGTTGCCGTACCATAACGCAGAGATCGCCAAACCGTCGTTTGCGAGCTACTAGTAGCTCTTGGGGACAATTTCGGTATATCGCGTTAACGCTCCATTTAGTTCATCTTGATTCATCTACTGAGCTGGCGCTTACCAAAAAAATCAGTTATTATACATTTGTTATTTATTACCAACTGCACTTCATTTTTTTCTCATGTGCAAATAAATTTAGTTTCTTTTTAATATATACAGTTTAAAAATAAAAAAGTATTTTCGAAATTATTAAAAATATAAGTTAAAAGCAATAAGCAAATGCAAAATTTTAAAAAAAGTTTATTGTTCTTTTGGTTGGTAGCTCACAGTAGAATAAAAAAAAACTATACAGTAGTTTTGAAGATTCATAGATTTGGTGACCAGTTCTAAAAAAGAACACAATTTGAACTGACTGAACTACCACACTAACGGGAGGACGTTTCAGCTCTCAACAGATTTAACGAGCATCGCTGCTCTACACGACGGGTCTTTAGTGGTACTGGGCTCGAACTCATGACATGCCTGCCATGATCCGATACCTTGACCACTGGGCTACCGTAGCCTCGTGATTTAACGAAATCTTGAAAAATTCTTGGGTTGGGAAACAACGCAAAATGGTGAAATGTGAGCTGATAAAAAATATCTGTCAATATTGTTAACTTTTTAAAACTATAGTCTCTGTATTCACATATGTTATATTTTGAATATTGGAAATAGATACAGTGGAATTCCTGTAATGAATGGCGTCTTTCTGATCCAAATTCATATGTGTGTGTTTTAAAGTATAAACATATTAATTAATAAACTGCTATTGTTTTGAAAGAGCAATGCTCAAACAGCTGATCAGGAGCTCAAACACAGTGCCACATACAATACACATACTCATATTTTTGACGCACATATTGTTGACCAATACATAAATACACACATATACACATTTCTCTTTTATATTTTTTCTTTTAAATAAAAAATAATAATGTAATTACCTATTTACTTCAATTTATATATTTTGTATAAACAACATTTCGGAATGCATTTTAATCCCGTAAGAGACTTTTTACTCTACGAGAACCATGTAGACTCAAATCATTTAACATAAATTAAGAAATAGGACACACTGTCATTCTACATTTCATTTTCAAGTACAACTTGGTTATAGAATTACATTTAGTTTTATGTCATTAACTTCAAAACATAATAAACTTCAGTCTACAACTAAATTTTTTTTCTTACTTTCATGCCACAATAAACGGAAGTAATTTGATTACTATAAGGGCAAACTAAATTAAGTTTCTGTGAAGAAATATTCGATTCCTAACTCAAAGCGTGTAATTTGGTTTACGTGTCGCACCTCAATTTTATATAACTGAATTGTCATCGGAAAAGTAAATCGGATAGCAGGAAAGTTAAATTTATTTGGAACCTAAGAATAGAACGATGTACTTGAGGATTCAGGATGTTAATAAATTAAAGAACTCTTAGAAGATTTGGAATAAACTTTGTACACACGCACACACATGTATAAGCTGTTTTGAAAACTGTTCTGTAGTATTCAATCTTGCGTGGCAAGTATCGAAAAGAGAATGTTGGTATTGACCAGGGGTACTCAACCTTTTTTTCTGATGGGCCGCATACATATGTCAGCTACTTCAAGTGACCCGCATACGTATATTATCTACTTCACACGAACTGCATACATGTTAGTTATTTAACGCGGACCGCAACATGAGGATATATATGGGAGAAGTAGTAAGAAATGCTTTAAAACCCAGATAACATTGGGAATTTAAAATGTGTAAAATTGATTCAAATATTATACCTCCTGTTTTGCTTTTTTAATTATTATTTTTTATATTTTTTTTATTTTTGTCACTAACACTAAATTAGAAGCATTTAAGAAACACTCCTGCACAATTTTCTGCATCAGTAAACGGTTTCATATGAAAACCAATAATATAACAAACTTCATAGGATGTCTTTGTTACCGCTGTGATATTACCACTGACAAAACACTTTGTTGCAGTTTCAATGAATATTCACGCAATAAAACCTATTTATCACCTCATGAAAGAGAACTTGAAGGAAAAGCGTCATTGAATTTATTGGTATTTTTTAAATACCGCCCTTTCATGACAAACCAAACAAGTGCTGATCTATGTTTGTTTTTCACTACAAAACTGTGCAACCTCCAAACTGTTCGAATATTTTTCGCCTGCAAGGTACGAAAGATTGTTAAAAATTAATTCCATCCACAAAATGGTTGCTACTCCACTGTTGTCTGTTATTATTAACCATAACCATACCAAATAGAAAAAGAATATCAATTCGTATCCGTACGACACCGACAGCAAAAAGCAAAATTTATATATTTGATTTTTTTATTAAGAATTTCGCAGCAAATTTTTAATACAATGTTCTTAAATAAGGGAATTTCTCAGAGCAATGGCCATGACCGGACCACATGTAGCCCGCGGGACATAGGTTGAGTATCGCTGGTATTGACTCATTTGTGTGAAGCTGGGCAAAATATCATTCACAATGCCACAGTAATGAGTGAATCAAAAAGCATTATTTTGGTGTTAAAAGTGCCATGAGACAAAAATCCTCTCTAAAAGCATGCTAATGTTAGTAGAAGTAAACCCACACCCTAAGAGGATATATATGTATCCCCAATAACAAAAAACCCCAGACTTCTCATTCCAATGTTGCGAAATCTGGAGCTTGCAACCCTTTTGGCATTCGAGTTTCAGGCAGAATGACTTACCAGAGTTTGAATTAAGATAGCTTATAAAATGTCGGAATTCCCCTGAAACCAGATCAATGCCGAAATATTACGCTGGTGGGAAAAAAACGTATTCTTTTTCTCTATCAGTAGTGATCTAGAATCATGTTCTCCGAGGAATCTCGATTCAACATGAAGAGTATATAACTCTGGACACGCACACACACACCAACTATTATGGAGGTCACATTTCTTAATGAATAACTTGTCTGATATTATACCAGTTAGGAAGCGCGTTTTGTGTGACTTTGAAAATTCCTTTGAAGAACACAGATATTTTATTATTTTAATAATTTTAGCTTTTTCATGTGGTAAAATCTGTCACAATTTTTTCGTTATACTTAACGCATTACACCTTTAGCAAATACGTAATAAGTTTCATTTCTTTAATCAAGTATTTTAGATGCTCTACAAGAATTGTGTTTATTCTGCAGCAATTGTCAAGCAATATATATACTATATAATTATTAGTAATTTAAAATAAATTACTATAACATCTAACGTAGGGCTAAGGAATATATATGGTAATATATACATAATCGAGGCCCAGAGGCCGAGTGGTAGCGTATCGTGCTTCCACACCACAGGTTTTGGGTTCTATCCTCAAGTTAAGCAAGGTTAACTCAACTTTTTCATCCATTCTGCGGGTCAATAAAGGAGTACCAAGCTTGCTTGGGGACTAAAATACTGCGGGGAGTTGCTTCAGACTGACCACCTGATTGGGACATTAGCTCACGCACCTTAGCGCCCAATGGTCACGTATATTGAGATGATCACAGTGAGTCTTGGTCCTCATCGGCTGTTGTGCCACTGAGTGTGAGTTCATACATGCGTATTCATATAGAACATGTTTTAATCGCCTCAAACATCCATCCCGTGTGAAATTTGGTACTTCTCTCTTTACACATGCGTATTAACAATAAACATTGAGATTAATTGATACGTTGCTTAGTTTTAAAATTAAAAGATATTCTGTATATAATATTAAATAAATTTTTGAAGTTGTATGAGACTCTTGCTTTCTCAAATATTTATTTCTTAGCTTGCTTAGAAGAGTAATATAATGGAGGAAAAACCAAGCAGGTCAAGATTTCGTTTAAATCAAAAATCAGAATATATTTATTTTATCTACACAATGTTAGATTTTAGCAACATTCTCTAATTTTTGGAATCCTTGTCATTATAAGGAATTAAAAACAGCAAAAAAGTAGCTCATTATAGTGGACGTCGTTTTATTCAAAAAAATACGATTTAATATATACTAATAGGTTTCGTGATTACAATCACAAATCGGGATACAATCAGAATTTCTCATGTGCAAGGGGAAAAAGTTGATTAATGTCGTGCATGCAGTTAATATTTGAAATAAAAGGAATTTGAGTGCACACACATTTATTGCTTAGAACAACGTCGAAAGAAATGGAAAATACTTATTTTTATCGATGTAGTGGTGCTCGAGTTCTTAATGATTTGACTCTACCAAATCTATACCAATGTTTGCTAAATTGTACAAAATAGGTATATATATACTTACTTAGCTGTAAAAAATTCTTTTTATCTGAACTGGAATTATATGCTCATTAATTTGAACATGAAAAACTGACAGGAAGTTTTAATAGCAATGTCAAGTTTATAAGTGTGAAAACTTTATTTTTAGTACTCGTATCATTGCAACCCTACTGGTGACATTATATGAAACGAAGTACATGGCTGCCAATTAAGCACGAACGACACAAGCGAAATCAAAGTTGCCGAATTGGTGAGTTACATTGAAAGTTGGCAATGTTGCGATAGTGCGTAACTAATCTTTTATTTAATATGGAGAAAACAATGAATAGTAAGAAATCTGCCGTTTGTATTTTACTTCAGGTTATTTTTGGTTTATGTCAAAAACAAAGGCTTAAAATTGAAAACATTTTTCAGCCAGACAAGTGCTTCTATAAATTTTATCTAGTTTCAATATTTTGAGCCATTTTTTTATTTGCAATAATGATATCTTAAATCTCACTTCAGAAATGCTCACGAAATGTTGAATTTATTTTAGTGCAATGTGAATTTTTTAAAATTTATATGTGAAAATGCGGAAGAAGAAAATCAAAACATGTATTGATGAAAAATGTACGGTTTCTCTCTCAAACAGAAATATATTAAGTTAATTTCCTGCATATACTTTTGTACAGCCTATGATACATTGAGACTCAAAATTTTAATTGCATTCGAAAAAAAGAGTACAAAATGAAGAATGGTAACGAGAAAAAATCATTGATCATAATAAAAATAAGAAGAGGACAACTGTAGTTTATTACCTAGATTGAAATTTAAAGAAAAAATACTTTGTCGATAAATGGTGTAGTTATAAGAACTACAGACATTAAAAACAACAGTTTCAGTAATTTAGATATTACGCTCAAAACAACAACAAAATTTGACAGTCAACAGCAACCAATCAGAAAATTTTCATACCACGCGATGAAGGTCTAAGCTTTCGAAAAATTTGTATTTGTATTAGCATTTGTTTTTAGCTATTATAGTAGAATCGATTAATTCTATTTTTAGATCTATTGTATCTTATTTTAGCATGGTCAATAAGCTACACTATTTATACCAGTTTAAGCTTTGCTGTGAATCGAATTCAACTGTGTTTTTGCGTTGTTATTTTACTTTTGCGACAGATTTAACTAATATTAGTGTATTTTTTATGTTTAAAGTGTGTTTTACCTATTTATGAAGTTTTGGGGCCTTTTCTATAAAGAGAAAAAAATATCAACAAGTAATATAAAAATATTTTAAGTCAATTCCTACTTAGATCAATAAAGAAATATTTTATTTTAGCTACTTTTTATTAAATAGTTACACAATTAATATAAATATGTAAATACATATGACAGAATCACAACATTAAGTGGTAATTAATTTTTATTCATTATCATTTAAGTATCGTATTGTCATCGAAAACAATCGTGTATATAAAATTTCAGTTCAACTGAATGCCTTAAAACATGAGAAAAAAAAACCTTTTCAAGTTTTGACACAAGTCGCCAAAAGTGTCACTAAGTCACCAAAAATGATACCAATGTGGCTGTACTTGTAATTATTGAAATAATTAGTTTTAATCAATTAATTTTTATTAATTATTATTAAATTATTGTATTGTCTTCCAAAATGATCATGTACATAAAGTTTCAGCTCAATGGAGTGCTTTAAAATGTATTTTATTAACGATTGAAAATTCCACCAAGATAAATAAATAAATAAACAAATAAATATACACAGAGAGTGTGAGTTAATAGTAGGAATTGAATAAAAAATGCATTTGTCTCTTGTAGAGTGAATTTATTCTTATCCATCTTTAACCCTTTAACTGGTTTGCTCGTACACCGTATAGGTTACCGAAAGCTAGCTACAACCGGTTTGCACGGACACTGATATTTTCTTCTTTCTATGATTTACACACATTTTTTAATTCTTGTACTGAGATTATTAGCTCTAGTGTTTATAAGAAATGTAGTTTGTTTGTCCATGGTACTGAAATACTTCTCATTTGAGATTTTCTTGATAGTAAAGGAGGGAATTTTTCATTGAAAGCAGAGATTTAGATTCTTGAAAATATTCGATAAGGAACAGGGATTGGCAAGTGAATATGCAATTTGTTGCTGGGAAAAAAATAAAAATGGATAGATAATCCAAAAAGGCTGATATTATATCTGTGTTCCCATTGGAGTATAAAACTTAGTATTACATCATGCTTCAAATTGTGTGTGGATGTATATATGCACACACACACACAAAATCCTCAACTGTTTGAGAAAAAAAAGGTACGAATTTGAAATTTTTCTATATGTATGAGAGAAATTATTTTAAAATATATGTGAAATATTCTTCATAGCATGCATAGTGTACTTATAAAAAGGAAACATTTAAAGAATTTTACATTCTACAATTGTATAAAATAAAAAATAGTGAGAAAAGTTTAAAATTGAAATTAAAATAAATCTTCCATTTTAAAAATTTGTGAAGTATCACGCGGTCTTATAGTTAGATGCAATAAAAAAATGGTCTTTTTTGAAACATTTTGGGCAAAAAATTGACCGCTTAGGTGGTTAAGAATTGGAGAGCATAAAATACAACTTTAAAATAATAAATTGTACTTAAATTTTAGAAATAAACATAAATAGCTTCGTTTCACTAAAAACATTATCATTAATTTATACTCACATATACACTTTTCTTTCTTTATCATGTTATTTTAATGTCGCGCATTAAAATATTTTCAAATAAACTAATTACAATTGCAGCAAACTTAAATCATGTTAAAATAAAAAGTATGTAACAACTTGCGCGTGGAAGTTTATATTGACATTTTCATCATTATCATTGATATTATTTTTATTATATTTCTTATTTTTTTTAAATAAATCAATATTCTCTAGGGTGGATAATTCAGCTGTAGTGATAATTTATATTAAGAATTAGGATGCTCCTGTCCAAAACATGTCGTAAAAAAAGTTGATTCTATTGATTTTTAGTCAGAGAACATAAAAAAGATTTTGTCAATTAAATAGATACAAAATGTATTATTGATTGATATTATGATGCTAAGAAAACCATCAACTTTCCCCCACATTTTTAGAAAGTAGTTTTTTATTTAAGTTTATACAGAGTGTTGCCGAATTCAATCGACAAATTCATAGGGTGTGATAGTTGCCAACATGGGGATGACATATCATCATAGAACATGGGGTTGCTAACCATGTTTAATCGGAGTAATTCGGAAAAACAGTAATGAAGGGGGTGATGTCGAGTGAAACGAAAAGGGGTAATAAGAGCTAAGAAATACACTTCTTAGACGTAAAGCATGTGTGTGTGTGTGTTTACAATAAGAATAATGCATCACTTCTCAAAGTTAGAAATGCAACGACAACTGAATGTCACAAGAATGGTTCAAAGTTTCAGCCGCGTAGGTCATAGCACAGCCAATACTGGAGGACAAAGAATTGTCGGATGCGTTCAAACAAATGCAGTGTATGGTTCAATGATGACACATGTCATGAAATCTTCTACTGTAACCAACGTCCTCTCATACACAAGTGATTTCAGGTAGACCCAGAAGAAGAAATCCAAGAGATTAAGGTCCCTGTTCGGACATCGACCCATCGGAAAGTGGTCCTGATGCATTCTTTGCATTCTTCATGCATTGCAATCAGCGTGGCCTTACATGAGGTGCATATCCGCATATTCCTCGTTCGTGTAATCCGACATTATTACCAAAGGCAGTTTAACACCCAAGCTTTATGCTTACCCACGCCAACCCCCTCTATGACACTTACTCGCCACTTTTATTCAACCCAGATAGTTTGGAAATTTGTATACGTGTAGGTTTCTTCATCCACGCCCCATGGTTCTCCAAATACACGCATTCGATTGACCACTCTCCTCGTCTGGTTCATCTTCCTCCTGAGGTCTACTAATATCAGGATTTTTACCGATTAAACGTTGTTTGCGAACCTATCCCATGTTCTGTGGTAATTTATTGTCCCTTTGATGTCTACTATCACTCCTTTAAATTTGTCGGTCGAATTCGTCAACACCCTGTAGAGATAAGTTATTAACAATGAAGGTTAAATTCAATATAAAGCTTGCAAGGAAGCCGTTGGAATTAAACATTTTAAATTATTCATTTAAAACAAATAGTGCGTCAGGCATTTTTTTGTTATCTAAATGGGCAGAAAATGCCTGCGTTATTCATGAATAAATATAAATGTTTGCAATTATGAATCCTTCAAATCTTTTTTTCATATTTTAATTCCTAAAATATTAGCACCTGTAAATCATTTGTAAATATTTTTTTTAGAAGTTGAGAATTTTTAATTTATAAATATCTTAGGATAAAATAAGAATTCATCAAAAATAAACTTTAACATTTATCAGACCCGTAAACCATTTTAGATTGTGAAATTACGAAATTAAACTTCTGTACAATTTATGCTGAAGTATTTTCGAATGAAAATATTGATTTTACATAGTAACTACTATTAACCGGGTCATAAGAATCTCAACCTCATGAAAAAAAAGAGATAATACAATCAAGTTTGCTAAGCAAATAGGATAAAATACAAAAATAAACTGATTGGAAAAACAGTCCCGTTTGACCTGAAGAACACGAAGATAAAGAGTTTCGTACGTTAATTATAGTTGGAGAACACTACTGGAGAATGTCTCAACCTTGAAAGAAAAAAAATTTAAAGGTTCTTTGGGTATATCAATCTATGCTGTATCTATATGTTGACAATGTTGATCTGGCGTAAATGTATGCTGGACTAATCATATTTCTATCATCGATTCCGTGTGTTCAATGAGTGGTAGATCAAAAGAACGGATGGAATAAAAAATGGCAGTACAACCTGAACAGCAACTAAAAATTGATGAACGCAGTATCTCGCATTGAACTGTTGAAAGATGACCACACATATGCAAGCCTTGAAAATAAGGAGATACAACGAATTCATAAAAATCAGACATGTAGTGATGGCTTTTGAAAATATTGATAATGTTTTTGAGGTTTGTCACTGGAATCGCAGCGTATTCCTTGCTGTGCAGTGGTACAGACTGACTTATACAATGAAACATATATTTATATTCTTCTGTTAGAGTTCTCTATATAATGGTCTATACCAGGGATAGCGAACCATTGGCACGCGGCACAATATTTTGGACACGCCACCAATCAAAACGATCAACCGCGATTGATTTTTCAATCAAGGAATTTTCAGTGAGATTTTTTCAGATCAAAGAATTATCAGAATTGCACAATTTTATTATATACCTTGATGTGACATCATTTGATTAACTGAACTTGCCCCAATTTGGCGTTGGAAATTGAAGAATTTGAAATACAACTTATTGTTTTCAAGTCTAGTTCAATAAGGATTCAAAAATTTATTGAAACAAGAAAAAAGTTAGAATTGATTGAAACAGAAGGATTAACAAACAATGTAAATAAAAATGCCAGTAACGAAATTTGGGAAACATTAAATTCGATTCCAGATACGTTTAACTGTTTGAAGAAGCAGGCTTTAATGCCACTTTAAACATATTTTCTTTTACCTATCCTACGAGTCATTATTTTCAGAGATGAATAACATTAAGGACTCGCTTAGAAACCATTTGGCAAATGACTCCAATTCAGAATGCATTATACTAAAAGTAATATCTTACCCAATCATAACATAATTTATATTTGTCATCTAATGTGCGCAAAAGCAGAAATCACAATAATGTTACTTTATATAATTTGAATTACACGTTTAACTAAAACATTTAGTACTATAAAATACGAAACGTATTTTTCTGCAATTAATAAAGAGTTTTGTTTTGTTAGTATTTAGTTTTGTTATATTTCCCAATAATCACAAGTCAAAATTATTTGACGGCACGTGTATATATCATTTAGTATTTCTTTAGAAAAAATGGCATGTTGGTCCATAAAGGTTCGCCACCCCTGGTCTATACATACTAATTCCCTATTCCACAAAGGCATTCATATAGTACTTATTGGCCCCTACAAAACCTCATGAGGTGCATCTACACTAAAATGATAACCACTTGAATATCCTACGGTGGTAAACACACGATGAAAATTTCCCGCAGTTTGTATACAACCTACATGGTGTTACATTTATGTAACCAACAGTAAGTGTTGATTAACGTCGCACTACAAAGCAACGTGCCTTTTGGTAATTTTCAACTTCGAACAGCATAAGAAAGCTTAATATTAAAATGTATCAATCTTTTACTCTATAATACTTAATTACTACATGGGTCTAATATCTGGTCTAATTTTTATTAATTTTAACACTTTTGAAAGCATAATTTTTTTATGCATATAAATACGTTTACCTATATAATAAATTAAAATTATGAAGTCCTTTAGATAGTGTTTTTTTTCTGTTTACATGCTTTTAGTGAAATATTTTTTTGTTTTATTAATATATACATTATACGAAAAAAGTATTAAAATGCTTTGCAGCAAGCAAACATCCCTTTTTGTAGAAGCACATCTTAGTGTGCAATATTGTGAGGTGTTTGATGGTTGAAATCGGAGAAAGTGAATGCTTAGTGGTTTTTTTGCAGGTTTAATGCTTGTGAGCTTACATCAGGTGCGTAGCTACCGACGTTTTAATTACATGGTGCACCGAAGCTACAGAGACCCTAAATGTGTAATATTCTGACACTTTATTTTATTTCTTTTTCAAAAATCGAACCCCCTAAAAATTTCGATGCAGGGCCCTCTCAGGACTAGCTACGCCGTGTCCTAGACGTCAAGATTAAATTTTTCTAATGACTTTTAATAATAATAATGATTGGAAGCATTCGTGATTTATTGTTTTATTAAAACACTCAGAAGCAAAATAAAGTCTACTGGCCACGGATGTGGTTCTTTTGTACCATAGGCAAGTGATGGGGACGAAATCTGCATGGACATTCCACTTTTAAAACTTCTACATCACACCAAATGTGAAGCCTTTGAGGCTTGATAGATTTGACATACATCAGAGAGAGAGATTGAGACCATTACTACTCTTCTACTGTGCTCACTGAAAGCATTTTTTCGGCTGAAGGCCATTGATGAAGATGTTCTTGTGAATAAAATGGAAGTTTTCCGATTTTTCCTTTCATGTAACGATTTTATTAATTAATTTCTAAAGACGATGCAGAAGGATCATTAAATATTCTTTTTTACGTCAAAAACAGTCAATAAATAAACCACAGTAATAAAAAAACAGATATTGGAAAGAATAATGATGTGCAAGTACAAAACTTGTTCTTATCGTGATGAGTAAGAACAGGTTATGATAAATATGAATTAGTAAAAATTCAATTTCTCTCAGAAGAAATAAAGAAATAGTACCTACAACATGAAATATATTCACATTTCTTACGGAAGAATGGTTATATTCATAAAGAAAACACAGTCAATAATTTCTTTGGAATATTACGAATTTCTTACATAAATTTAAATAAATGTCTATGCTGCTGATTTTTTAAACGAAATAAATACTTTTTTTTTAAAAAAAAAGTGTCATTAATCTTTTGCACTTGTTGGCGATGATAAATAAAAATAGCCAACTAGATAATAAAGCTGACATTGAACAAAAGAACTAAAAGATGAAATTTATAATAAATGCAATAAAGAGAATTTTCTAAATTTTGCAAATTTTGTTTATTAAACTTCGACTAAAATAAAGCATACTCTCAAAGAGAAGTAAAAATAAAAGACTCAGGAAAAAATTGCTTTTCTAAATTATATATAACAAAAATTATACTATATCCCTTTATATTGCGCTATTATTAATTAATCATATCATATTTATATTTTAGATTTATATTACAGTCTTTTGCATCTCATCAATATACTTTGGTTTTACAATTTTAAATTACTTAAGTTAAAAAAAAAATATCACATAAGAATTTTATTTAATATATAAGCTTTTTTAAGATAAATCACTAAAGTTAAGAATCGTTTGGCTTTAAGTTGATTTATTAATATAAAAGTTTAGAATACTTAATTTATATTTTTAGACTTTTTGAAAATCTATTAAGAAATTGATGGAACTTTAATGATTTTCTAACAATTTGCATAATGTTTATGAAAGCAGAATTATAATTTGATTAATTGCACATTAATTTATATAAAAAATGAAAATTCTAACTTATAAATAAACTTGAAGCCTTATTTTAATTTTGAAAAATATAATTTTATGAAAGAAAATAAAATACGTAGAAGTTCTCTATTAAATTATCTTAAATAAAAGTTTTGTTTAATTTTTTTATTACTCAAACACGAAAAAGTACAGAGCGCTTATGCATTAAATAAGGAGATATTTTCGCCTTTCCATGTATTATTTAACATTAACATTAGTGAAGCATACTTCCTTACATTTATTTAAAGTATTCTTAACATTATTTTTATTATTTTTTGCGTAAAACTTTGAGAATTTTTTTTTTTTGATGTTTTAATTTAAAATCGTTTTTTTTTTAAAGTAAAGGACTTTGCTAAATTTTATTTTGAGAAGATAAAGTACTCTATCGAATTGTTTAAGAAATCTTTCAAGCAGATTTACTAATTAAGAAGTCACGCAATATCGTTAAGATACGAATAATTAAGTCACACTTTATTACCTCCAAACTAATTTACATTACAAAAACACCCTTCGATTTTGCTTATTTATTTACATTGCTTGATAATTGCAAAATACTACGGAATATAGAGTTCAGGGATTCATTCGAAGATAGAAATAGCTCTTTAAAAAATAATTAATTTATTCAAAAACTTTAAAAAATTTTACATTTATGAAATCTAAAGAAGAAAAAAACTTTCTTAAGAAAAGTTAAGGAAGATATTAAAAATTAAGTTAACGGAAAAGACAAAAAAAAAAAAATAAGATTAAGATTAAAGTAGCTTATTTGACGAGCATATATTTATTTAAGATCCAATTTTAATAAATATCCATTTACTAAAATAAGATAAAATAATTAAGAAAAAAGGATAAAATAATTAAGTTGTAGCTACAACATCAATAAATTATAATCTTTATTTTTTACATTAAATCACCAAAAACCTTGTTATTAAAATTATTAGCACAGTTATTATTTTTTGTATTAACTTTTAACTCCTAATTAGTTTTATACATGTGTTCACTAAAAATATTAATTTTTTCCAGAAACCTCTAATAGAATTACACTAATATACTCTAAAATTAAATGAATTAGATTTAGTATAGATATTTAAATCTTGAAAAACTACATGTTTAATATTTTTCTTAATCGTAAACATTCTTTTAAGCAGGTAAAAAAAGCTATATAGCAATTTCAAAATGAATAGTGAATTTGTCAAGATCACAAAATTATAGCATTTACCTTTACAAGAAAAACTATAAGTGCTGTAGTAATTTCAAAGTTACCTTAGATTAACATGAACTCTAATTCAAATTTCTTTAGTATAAATGTAATGAATTGTAGATAAGAATAATTATGAAATACACATGAACCTCCATATTACGAACCTCTATAGTGCGAATTTTTCTATATAGCAAACTTTTTCCTGTAACCAAGAGCATTTCACGATTTTCTTCGTAAAATACTCTCCCAATAGCGAACTACACTTCCTATATAACGAACTTTTTTTCTTATGATTCAATTTTTTTCTCCCTTTTTATAAAATAGTTCTAGACATTCTTCAAGTTATTCTTTCTTTTAAGTCGCTTTATGGTGGCCATAAATGTTGAACTGGTTTTATTAGGTACCTATCTCGCTGAGAGCAATAGAGTTATGGACGTTTCATCCAATAAAAGCAATATTTAACTCCCATCGTCTAGTTTACAGGAAACTTGCTCGATATCTCCTTTCACCCTCAGTAGAGTTGTCTTGTGTCCTAAACTAGTCTCCGTTCATTTGTCGTGTTGATCTGTTGTACAGGTAACTTCGTTTCTTGCAGCTCGAAATGTCAAAACGTAAGTGCTTGAACATCAAAGAAAAAAAAAAATCAGTTCTTCTGGAAGTGGATAAAGGCTTCAAGAAATTTTCCTTGCAGTTTTTTTCCTTTCTTTTTGATAGGTAAGTTATGTAAAATAATTAATTTATAAAAAAATGCGAATGATTAATTTTTTTAAAAATGTAGTGTTCATGAATTTAAAATTTGTTTCATGTGGTTTGTAAAGAAAGTTGAAAGATGGACCTCTATATAACGAATTTTCCATAGAACGAACATTTTTTCGGGATTTAGCGACTTCGTTATGCAGAGATCCAACTGTATACGAATAAATTGCCAAAATAGATCGATTTTACTTAGATTTTACACGAATAAATTGCCAAAAAAATGTTTGATTGTACTTAGTGACCTATTTATTTATTTTATTTTATTACGATATACAGTAGAACCTCCATATAACGAACCTCTATATTGCGAATTTTTCTATTAAGCGAACTTTTTCTGGAACCAAGAACATTTCACGTTTTTCTTCGTAAAATAACCTCCCTATAGCGAAGTGATTTTTCTATACAACGAAAGTTTTCTCTTGTGATTCAATTTTTTCCGCTCCTTATTTTTAAATTATTTCTGGACATTTTAAGTTATTCTCCCTTTTAACACATTTTATGGTAATCATAAATCTTAAACTGGTTTTATTAAGTGCCTAACCCACCGAGAGCAATAGAATTCTGGGCATTTCATCCAAGAAGTGCAACTTTTAACCCCCATTGCTCACTTCACTTGAAACATCTTCGATATCTCCTTTCACGCTCATAGGAGTTTCGTGTCCTTCAGCTAGTCTCCGTTCATTTGTAATGTTGATCAGTCATACTGGTAACTTAGTTTTTCGTAGCTCAAAAATGTCAAAACGTAAGTGCTTGAGAATCAAAGGGAAAAAAACAATTCTTCAGGAAGTGAAGAAAGACGTCAAAAAACTTTTTTTCCTTTTTTTTATTTTTTTTTTTTTTGATAGGTAAGATGTATAAAATAAATAGATATTAATTTACAAAAAGGTGTGAATAATTACTTTTTTATTATATAGTGTTTATGAATTTAAAATTTGTTTTATGTGGTTTATAAAGAAAATTGAAATAGGAACCTGTATGTAACGAATTTTCCATTTAACGAACTTTTTTTCGGGATTTAGCAACTTCGTTATATAGAGGTCCGCCTGTATATTATTAATTTTTTTTAAATAAAAGAATTTTGAAAAATACATAATGTTTTTAAACATAATATATTTATTGCGTAAGGATGTGGAAGAAAACTTGATAGAAATAAATGTAGGTAGAATAGGTAAGTATATTATAAATATTATAATATTAAATATATTTTTCAATCATCCCTCTTCAGAAAGCCAAAATAAATTATTTAAACGTACTTGAAAATTTTGAGTTTCAGTTTAAACATGAGAATATTCTTTAGGCTTAGTTATACTTAATTTCATGAAGAATATGAGTTTCCTTTTCATTCTACCATGCTCTTTCCGAAATATAAATGTCTTACCATACTGTAATGTAAAAATTCCAATAATATGAGAATTTAATATCAGCAGTATACACACACACAAAACATTAATATTTACTTTAACTGAACACATTAGAAAGATATTTGACAAAACTATAGAACAGGGGTGGGCAGACTTTTCCAGGGTACGAGCGGGCTACTTCTAATTTTTTTCGAGGAGTTACGGTCCACTCAGTAATTTAGGTGTGGTGGAAGTAAGAAAAGGGTCTTCAATAGTTATTATAACTAAAAAATAAATACGGGATATGTACTTACCTACATAACTAAAATAAAAAATAAATTCCCAACCTTCACTTTTAAAACCACGTTTAAAGCAAATCACAAGATACAAACAATAATAATATCTAGCGATGCATTTTTTATCAAATAATTCAAAATACTTTACAAAATAAAACATTTTTATCTTAAGTTAGATCTTGTAGTTATAACCAGTAAAAGATTTAGTCTACGTACTGACAGACAATCTTTGTATTCCGGTATATAATTACTAACTGCTAAACTTCAGGCGGTCACCCCAAAATGCCATAGCGATCCACCGGTCGATCGCGATCCACTTAATGCCCACCGCTGTTATAGAAGTTTTTTTTATCCTATATTTTATTATATCCTGGTTGAATTTCATTTTAAAATTTAAAATGAAGTGTGACGATTTTATAAAAAAAATATCACGATACATTAAGTTTAATTTTCGAAACTTTCGAATTCCGTAATTTCTTAAGGAAAAATATTTATATTTGTAAAATGTTTTATTTCTATTCTTTCTTTAAATATAAGTCATAAGAATTATATTTTTTATCGAGAAAAAACTAAAGATGGTCTAATTAATTTTCGGCTAATTACTTTTAATAAATACTGAATATATATTTTTCCGTTAAGTGCCATTTTAAAATACTTAATAAATATTGCTCTTACTTGAAAAATCCAGAGTGTCAAAGGACGGTCGACCCAAATTACTGCATTCCTGAAATGAAATAAAATGAAATGATGATAATGAAAGACACTTCTGTATTATCTAATTTCAAAGAGAAAAGCATCAAATTAACATTAAATAATATAAAAGCTTCTTTTTTAAAATTTCGATTAAAAAGTGGAGGCAACACTGGAAATACATTTGATAATTAATGAAAAAATACTTATATATTCCAGATACAGGGGGTTAATATTTTGATGTAAATGTAGGCAGCAAATTGCTTCCTATTAATTTGTAGTGATGGGCATAGTTTGAAAACATACATTTTTCGAAGTAGAATAAGAAAATAAATTAAAAGTGATTTAAAAACTAAGACATGAGTTTTATATTAACCATAAATGGGGCTTATATGATCATTTTTTATTTTAACAATTTTAATAAAATATAAACTTGCGGAATAGATATACCATCATAAAAGTAATCATTATCTCTAACTAAAAATGAAAATACTTCAAATATTTTTAAAGAATTATAAGAATGCTGATTTAAGCTCATATTGGGCTCTGGGCGCAAAAGATCTACAGCCTTCTTAGCACTGGCGGATCGAGTTATATAACCAGGAAATTTGGTTAATGCTGGCCCCTGGGCGCCCGCCACAAGCACCTAATGGATATATTGACACAGCGCCATAAGTTTAACTAAAAAGAGCTAAAAAAATACCCTTCAAATAAACTATTTAAGAAGTTTTAGTTGTTTAATAAATTAAAACATGAATCAAAACTTTTGAATAGTATCTCTTCCTCCATTTTAACTACTTCTTTCAATAATGTATTTCCAAAAAAGGCACACTTTAGTAAATCTCTGTAAAACACAATTTTGTTTTTTTTAATAAATGGAAATATTTACTTGTTTGATATTTGGGAACATCTGGTAACTATTTCACATCAATGCTATTTTCCCTCTTTTGTTCATTACAAAGTATGCGGCAAAAAAAAGAAACATAATTATATTCTAAAAAGTATGGCACCGGTATGACCTTGTCTAGGCATTCTGTCTACTGATTCGGTCTCATTTAATCTTCTCCTAAAGTTGCCCACAGCGCAAGGCATTTTTTTCAGTTTCTAGCAACATGCACTTGACATTGCCCTACCTCCAACGATTTATCACTTTATTTTGTTACAATAGAACCTGTTTTAGTGCAGTTCTGTTTTATGCGATTTTATTTTCGTGCGATTTTTCTTATGCGGTATATGAATTTTGATGGCTTTGGCGCCACTGTAATGTTTTCTATCAATGTACCAGGGGCAATCGGATAATGTTAGGACCTCTCTGCAAAGTCATACATTGCCTCTAATATTTTGTAAATTGGGTGAATACGAACTTGGCATTAGTAAGGCTTAGGTCCCCCTAGAGTCCTGTGCTCCCCGCGAGGCAGAGATTTTGCGGGGGTGTACGTTACGCCCTTGCAATGTACATATATATGTCGCAGGAAAATAATGAAATTAGGACTTTCATCGAATCCTTAAGGGGGATGATCAATTCACGCAAGTTAAAATAACGTCTCTTTGAGGTCATTTCCCTTATGTAAGTAAGTGATTTGATCAAATCCCCGAACTGATTTAGTGAAATGATGAAATGAACAAGTCAGCCATTTTTTAGATATGGGGTCGATATTTAGGGGATCGATAGTACTACCTGTATGGTTAGGAAATACAAGGACTCGACCCACCCAGGTGTCTCCACCTCCCTAGAGAGCATTTTGCCAATGCAAATCCTGACTGGTTCATTTCATCATTTCACTGAAACAGTTCAGGGTTTGATAACATCACTTACTTTCATCATGGAAATGACCTTGAAGAGACATTATTTTAACATCTTGCGTGAATTTATCCTATCCCTTAGGGATTTCATGAAGTTCCTGATTTCGTCATTTTCCTGCGACATATACACTTCAAGACGTTTTATTCAATTGTTATAAGATGTCTCCCGACAAAGCACGTTCAGTTGCTTTGTCTCAACGCGCCAACATCCCGCACTTGATTGAAGACGAAACTTTTAATGGCAGCAACATTATCAATAATTTGATAGATCATGAAGACGGACAAGAAGAACCGGTTTCTTTGAGAGTGGATAAAATATAGGCAGGGATACAGCTTTCCCCAACAAATTGAAAAGGCATTTTCTTAAAATAGATGTCAATTCCAAAAGAGCTTCGATCATGCATATCTGGTTATCATGACATTTGCAAGCAACTGACCAACCAACCTTCGTCGCAAAAACTTATCGATTAATTTTTGGTGGCAAAAATATAAATCAATTTAAATTGTATCTTCAAGTGCCAAAAGCGATTTTGAACTTATTCATCACAGGAAGATGAGTGCTTTGGATTACGATGAATAGCAGTGATTTATGTATGTGCATTTTGAAAACATCTCCATATATACAAAGAGAAAGTAAATGCTTTAAAAATGTTTCCATGTGTAATTTAACTATTTATTTTGCTATGGATATACTTTCTCATAAATTGCGTAAATAATTGGCGTGTTTTCTAAGTGCGACTTTTTTTATGATGTCCTGTAGTATTTCGATGAACTTGTTTGTTATATGTAAGTATTTATAAAATTTTCGAATAGTTTTCATACGTTTTTTATACGGCCCATGTCTACCGCACAAAAACAGGTGTTTCTGGATTTAAATGTTGAGGGCTACTTATTTTAACTTTCCTTCGAATATCAATGAATTTTCGAAAAATATATTTTCAATGCATACAAGCATCTGAAATTGATATATGTGCTTATAATGCTTGATTGTCATATATAAATATCGACCTTCATCAGTTGTTATGGCCCTTGAATAACACTCCAACCAACTAACCTTCCTTCCTCTATACATCCAGTTTAATTTAACCTTCTCCATACGTTGCCAGCGAAGCCAGGCATTACATTAAGGTTTCTAGCTAAATGCACTTGAGAGAGACAACCCTACCCGAAATCCCCTGACGATTCACCACTTCATTCTATTATTCAGACGTTGAGGATTACTTATTTTAAAAGTTTTTCTTTGAATATTACCGAATGTTCATAACAAATAATGCTCAGTGTGTTGCCAAGATATTTAAACATATACTGAGCAGAAATTGAAATGTATGCTAATAAAGCATATGCTTTATTGTAATAGACAAATATTGATCTCCATTAGTCGTCACGGCACTTGGATAGCCTTCCCCAGAAGTTTCCTTTACTTATTTGGTTTAATTTAATCTTCCCATAGGATGTCAACAGTGCTAGGCATTGCACCAAAGTTTCTGGCAACATGCACTTGAGAGACTCCTTTTTCCCCAAGTCCCCTGATGATTCACCAGTTCATTCTATTATTTAAATTCATCTTTGCATTTCGTTCTATTGTTTTCGATAAATTTGACTAAATGTGGGGATTCTCTTTGTTTTGAACATCTCATTGCTAAAAAACAAATAATATTAAAAAAAATTAAGTCAATTCCTACTTAGATCAACAAAGAAAAATTTTATGTTAGCTATTTTTTATTAAATAGTTACAATTAATATAAATATGTATATACATATCAGAGAATCACAACATTAAGTGGTAATTAATTTTTTTATTAATTATCATTAAAGTATCGTATTGTCAACCAAAACAATCGTGTGTATAAAATTTCAGTTCAAGTGAATGCTTTAAAACGTGAGAAAAAAACATTTTCAAGTTTGAACAGAAGTCGCCAAAAGGGTCGCTAAGTCGCCAAAAGTGATGCCAACATGGCTGTATTTGGAATTTTTTAAATAATTAGTTTTAATCAATTAATTTTTATTAATTATAGTTAAATTATTGTATTGCCATCCAAAATAACCATGTATATAAAATTTCAGCTCAGTTGAGCGTTAAAATGTATTTTATTAATGATTGGAAATTCCACCAAGATAAATAAATAAATAAACAAATAAATAAATACAGAGAGAGAGAAAGAGTGTGTGAGCTAATAGTAGGAATTGAAAAATGGGGAAATTATATCCACTTATATTAAAAATGTAACTTTTCTTTTAAGCCACTTTATTACTTTAACAACGCAAATTGTTTTATAATAAAATAAAATTTTGAGTGAGAAACTTACCAATTTATGTAATCAGTTCTTGGTCTCATGTCATTGTAACTGATATCTTGCTCTGGTGTCATGAACATCGTAACATTTACAGGGTCGCAACCATAACTGAAAAACAAAATTGTTTTAGAGATAGAAGTAAATTTTTCAACATAACATGCAAATAACAAGCATTAACTGGATTTACATGTATACTATCTGACTGCTAATGAAATTTCGTAGTTTATATTGATGCATTATTTTTAAGCGATTATATAGCTTTGATTTAATAGAATTGAATTTTTTCTAATATATAGAACTTTTTATTTGCTAACAGAGATAAAAAAAAAAAAACAATATTTTTGAAGACAGCTTCCACGCTACCATTTTGTTCCTAAAAAAATCAGTTATATTTCATTTTAACTTTAAAAGCCTTCAAAAGAATCTCCAAAAAATTCACTTCAATTTCAGAGAAAATGACAAGAAAGTCTCCAAAATGACATCACTATCTGTTGAAAGTGGAAAATTTATCAGTTGCATTTGCCAGCTTGATTGCGTGAGTGATGCGCATTCTTTATTCTTTCCCAGATCTTTCTAAAAATATTTATGTTTAAAGTATAACCTTTTTTCCCCCTTTAACGCGCGTGACCTTTATATTTTTTTTCCACATTAAAAAGAGTTCTGTAAAATAGACAAGGATGGAAAAGAACAAAAAATAATAGGTTACTAGCAGTATTTGGAAAAAATTATGTAGTTTTTAGAGTAAAAAAGGAATTCTTTCAAATCTATAAAGAATTTTTGAAAATATTAATTTTTATAGTGTGAAAAAAAAAATGACAGCACAGCGTAGTACGTATCTTGAACTGTGGGGTGCACCCCACTTCGGGGACGCGATAACTCTACGAGGGGGCGTTGAAAACGAAAGATTTTTTTTTTTTTTTGAAAAAATTGCTAATTTGCTGAAAGTAGACAAACAAAATACATTCTGACATAATAAAAAATAAAACGTACATTTACACTGATAAATACCCTTATAAATGTATCAGTACTGCACAATGTATTTTATAATTAATTTAATAATAATAAGTTAAGGATGAGTTTAGTAATATTACCTATTACCAGTGACCCCATTGGCTTATTATATGTAAAATTATATCAGAAAATTAACACTTAACTTGATAATTTGTACGGTTTATAGTTAATCCCTTAAAAAACTGCCTGACTAAAAGTTACGCAATTCGTTCCCAAATGGCAACTTTTTTCACGTAGGAGTGCTTATGTAATGTATTGGGGGGAGGAATAAATAAGCAAATCCTCTGGAATAAGTCAATCTTTTGTAAATAATATCAAGTCCCTTTTATTGCATTTCAAATCCTTCGGAATAATTTCATGGGTAGCAGTGCACAGAAAAGATCGTACTTCGGAAAGAAGTATATATGCGTCCAGGACAATTAACGCGTTGACTGAGCCAGACGTTTATATACGCCTAAGGCACTTAAAAGGTTAAAGTCGTATGGAAGAGGGGGCGCGATGGACATTATGATTGAATATTGGGTCGAAAATATTGAAAGTTTGAGAAGCACTGGTGTAGAAATTAAACATAATGTTTACTCATTTTAAATATTATAAAAGAAGAATATTCGACACCCATGAGAAATTTAAAAAGAAGAGCTTTAAAGTTGAGCATTTTTGATGATGAAAATACTTAAAAAAAAGAGATTATGATCTTGTGAGGATTCGCTCTCAAACTAAAAGAGGTAAAATCCCTTGACTTTTCACAATGCTTAACTGCCTACTCCCTACATTGGAAATGCAGATAATAGGCGAGGAAGTGGATAGCTTTAAGTTGATGAAAGAGTTTAACTATTATCTCTGTGTGATATTTACCATCAGAAAATTAAATTTATCTACTAGTGGTACGTTTTTACCCAGTTTCAAGCCCTATTAATAACTTGATCTAAAGACTCAATGTATTATCAGGAATATCCATCATTTTGAGGAGGTAGTGTTCAGAGTGTCTGCAATCTTTCAGAGAAGTGAAATATCGATTATTTAAATTATTATTGATCATATTCATAACTCTTAAGTAAGATAAATTAATAAATGAATTAATTATCTAAATCACAATTGTGTTTACTGTTACTCCTAGTTCTGCCATGGCATCTACTTCTGTCTTCTATTGTAAGGTCGAGATCGAGTAGTACTATTTCTTGAGTACGGGAATCTTGAAATTTAATTGTCTGACTGTGTGGAAGAACCATTACAAAATAAATAATCTATGATAAAAGTAATCATGAATAAAAAGAAATATTTTTGCATTTCGTAGATTTTAAGCTTATCATTTTGGAAAAACTTGTTTCTTGTAAATTCACGACAAAAGATAGTGACCTTGAAATAAAAGTTTTCATGAAGTGTATTTATAACTTAAAAAAAGGTAAAAATAAAAGATAAATAAACTGATAAAACCATGCTATTTCTAGTATAATTTTATCATTAATTGTAATTCATCTAATTTGAATTATTTCTCTATGTTAAAGCTTATAATACAGTAAAAATCGTTTAACACGAAACTGAGGGGGGCTGAAACACTTTTCATGTTAAAAGAATTTCGTATTAAAGGATATTGAAAAAAAAAAAAAAAAAGGAAAGAAAAACATAATTCGACAAAATTAAGTTTATTAGAGAACATTTTTTGCTGTTGTAACAAAAATATTCTTTAATAGAGAAAAAACTCAACCAAATTCACGGATTTTTATTCACCTATGTACTCGTCACCGAATTCCAAAACCAACTGAATAAGAGATTAGATGTTTTGGGTGGCGTCTGTAAGATTAGAGAGTGAAAATAGCTTAGATCAACAAAATTAGCTCGTGTCACCAGCTATTCCGAGGGTATTTCAAAGCCAAGCTAGCCCCTTTTCTACGAAACATATGAAACCACCTCACTTTCATTTCACTCCCCTCTTAAATATATCCTATGCTGCTGATGTTTTCCGTATTCTGTTCATTCCCAGAAGGGAAATCTTAGCGTGTTAAGCGATTTTCATATTTCATGTTAAGAGAAAAAAATGCGTAGAAATACATAGTAGATTGTCGGGATTGTTGAATTTTTTCGTGTTAACCGATATTTCGTCTTAAGCCAGCGTTTCTCAAAATGTGGGGTGCTCCTCCCTAGGGGGGCGTGATAATTCTATGAGGAGGCGCGAGCATATTAAAAGGTCGAAAACAAATGATTATTTAAAAAAAATTATAAAAAACTGAAAGTTAACAAACAAAATACATTCTAACATAATAAAAAATAAAATACACATTTGCTATGATACAATACACTTATAAATGTATCAGTACCATGCAATGTATTTTTTAGTTAATTGCTAAGTTAAGAATAAGTTTAATAATTACTAGTGACCCAGTGGTCTAGTCATATATAAACTATGTACAAAAATTAACACATACCTTAATAATTTCTACAGGTTATAATTAATCCCTTAACTGCCGATTGAAAGTTACGCGATTTGCTCTCTCCAATGCCACTGTTTTCCACGTATGGGATATTTTAGGGGGGGAGGGAGAAAAGTAATAAATAAGTAAAACGTTCTCTGAAATAAGTAAATCCTTCACAAACACTGACAAGGTCCTTTTGTTGCATTCCAAAGCCTTCCGAATGATTTTATGGATAGCAGTGCACAGTGAAGATCGTATTTCAGAAAGACGTATATGTACGTCCGGAGAAAGTAATGCTTTGGCTGAGAGAGAGAGACGTTTATATACGCTGGTGTTACTTCAGAAGTTAAAGTCACGTTATAGCCTTAGCGTTAAATTATAGTGTTATTGAGTGCAATTCATGGTATTTGTATGGAAGGGAGCGCGATGAAATTTATGACTGAATATAGGGTCGAAAATATTAAAAGTTTGAGAAGCACTGTCTTCAGCGCTTTCCCGTTAAACGTGTATTTCACTGCATTAGGGAAATCTCAAAACAGAAATTCTATTTCATACGTGATCAGTGATTATAATTTTTATTTGTTATATATATTTTTATTATATTTGTGAATAAGAATCAAGAGCAAAAAAAAAAGGAGAAGATATTTTTAAAGATATCATTTCAAGATGTATAAGATAATCTAAAGCAAGAAATATACTGTTTTCAAGAAAGTTATGTTATCGCTTTAGCCCTCTTAATTTAGGGGAAGGAGAATAAAGTGTTTGATATTTTAATTAAATCTATCCTCATGAATCTTTCCCTTTGATCTAGAGTACATGCATTAGTGTAACGAAGACCTAAGATTTATTCACCTCTTTTACATATATATTTAATGGTTTTCTTTTATATCACATCAGCTACTTTTATTTTAGATAAATATATTTTCACTTATTTTCGTTTATTCCGAAAAAATTTGCTTGCTTAACAAATGAATATATAGCACGATGGAAGCGATACTTTTCTTGTTCTTAACTTTTGAAAATATTAACGATTTCATTTTTAAATACTAATCCTAATTTGATGCATTGAATTTCTAAGTGAATTTAAAATGCAGGTTTTTTTAAATTACTAAACGTTTAATTATAGACTAATACATTTCATCAGATTTTAAAATTTCTATCAATAAAAACAACAGTTTGAAATTATTTTTAAAATTCCATTGTTTTCAGAGGAGATGATTCTATTTACGTTTATACAAATGAAAAATATATATTTATTATTGATTTATGAATACATTTAAATTTTGTGTGTGTTTGAACACCAAATATAGCCATTTTTTACTTAGGGTAAGTCTATGGATAATTATAAAGAAATTATATTATGCTGAATATATTAGGTTAGCTACATAAGGATGTCATCGTTTAATGGTAAGGAATAGAACAAAAAATGCGGGGGGAAAATCAAAATCAAAATTGCTTTAGCATTAATGTATTCAATTTCCGATATTCTAAAGAAAGCAGCATATTCTATTAAACAGTGGTGGCCAAAATTGTGGACACTTTTGAAAAATGTTATGTTTTTTAAGTTTGTGTGTATGCTTATAGAAAATGTTACGTTGCGCAAAATATTTATATTATTATATTATTTTAAACATAATTTAATACTATATTCAATACAAAAACTAAAAAATCAAATATTTTCAAAGCAAAAAAGTGATGCTTCAATGCGATATACATTAGATACTGATGATAGCAGTGTGGGTTAGCCTTTATTTTTTATTACAACTTCACATGGATGTTTCATTGAGTTGAAAACGGTTTTAAGCTTTTCCTTCGTTATTTCATGTGATGTCAGGAAATAATTAAAGTCTCAATTAGTTCTCTTTTATTTCATGGGTACCTCATTCAGACAACAGTTTTCAAACGGTGTCACAAGTTTTCGATAAGATTGAGAACAGGACTGTTTTCTGGCTAGGACAACAACGATATTTGATCAAGAAGATCAATATATTACATTCCTGGAATGAGATTTGTAACGAGAAAGTGTCCTTTCCTATGTTAAAACTGCAAGACAGGTTGGTGGCTCAGTGACTACATCTGGAGACTGAAAGTTTTGTTTAAGATATCAAGAAAAAAATTAATAAAAAAGAAAGCAGAAAAAAGCTGAAAAAGGTGCACCGCATCTGTCGATGAAAGAAGAATAAAAATACTATGTATAAAAATACTATGTCTAGATAAAAGAAAGTCATCAACGGTCATTAAAAGTTATCTGAATGATGCTGGTGCTTCTGTCAGTTCAAAAACCTCATATCAATTCACAGCAACTCTAAATAACATTACAGTGGGCAAATGAACACATTAAACGGACAAATGTTTAGTGGTCAGAAGTTTCATGGAGCGATGAAACTAAGATATCGTTACTCGGTAGTGATGGACGAAAATATGTGGGACGTAATACAAGATAAATACTACACCCACTCTGTATCCAGGCAACTGTTAAGTACCCACATAGTTTTATGATTTAGGCATGCATATGAGCAGATGGTATCGGTTGTCTTCATATCTGTCGATGGGACACTGAATGCTAGAAAATATATTGATTTCTAGAACCCAAACTTGCTTCCAACTACCAACAATGCTTCATTTATTTTTAGAAAGATTGTGCTCTTTGTCGCACAATAAAGTGATCGAAAAACTGGTATAGTTTGAAGATCATTGAATTGTTGCCCCGGCCAGGAAACAGTCCTGACCTCAATCCTATCGAAAATTTGTGGCTCCGTTTGAAAACTCTAGTACACATTAGGTATCCGTGAAATAAAAGGTAACTAATTGAAGCTATAATTGTTTACTGGCATCATGTAATAACGAAGGAAGAGCTTAAAACGATTTTTTGTTCAAAGCAACATCGATGTGAAGATTTAATAAAAATAAAGGCTATCTCACTAAACACTGATAACCCACTGCTATCATTAGTTTCCAATGTATATCGACAGTTATTGCAGCATTACTTTTTTGTGTTACAACAAATATTTAAATTTTAGTTTTTGTATTGAATTCAGCATTAAATTATCTTTAAAATGACGTAAAAAGACTTTGCATTTTGTGCAGCATAACATTTTCTATAAGCTTACTAACTTAAAAAACAATATTCAAAAGTGTCCATAATTTTGGCCACCAATGTGTATTATTCCTTTTTATCTGAATTTGTTCATTTTTTATATTACGGATTGTATATCCTACACCATAATGCTAAATCAGTCTTTTACAAACATGTTAAAAGAATTTTATTATTATTATTATTATTATAACTTGTATTTGGAATGTTTCTATATTTTAAAAACGCAGCATTAAACACAGAAACAGATTTAAGAACTACAAGTTACCAAATTTCTTTATAAGACAGATAATCTAAAAACGCATTTCGTATTTATTTAAAACATTTTTATGTTTGATGAATATAAAAATGCAATCGTTTTTAAACCACCATTAAACTCACCATTATTCATTCATTTTTAAATTTCACGATTTAAACAAATTTAAAATTATTATACAATATTACTTAAAACTACATTTTTGAAAGTAAATTGTTTTCTCAGTTTTAAAAATGATGCTTCAAATTGGTTTTTTATTTTTTTTTTTACGCTCAATATTTCTTTCAAGAAAAAAACATAATTTAAACACACATTTATTTTATTAATTTTAACATATATCTATATTTACACATTTTATTACATGAGATAATAAATATATTAAAATTTGGAAAGGTTAAAAGTCTTAATAACGTGCAAATAGCACTCTACTCCTCCAAATTACACGTGGAGCCATCTCATGATTGAAGATGCGAATATCAATTAAATAATGCTTTAAATGCTTTTCTGAATATCATATGAGTTTAATCAAAACTTCTGAGATTGGTATTGTCAAACATTTTATATGAAGTCAGAGTTTGATCGAGAAAAAGTAATTTACAGCAAAATATCCATATATTACTTTTAATGTTCCTAAAAAGAAATATGAGAGAGAGTAAAAATTATTTACTAAATAATTTACTGATAGATTATAACTCAGCAGCAGTTCAAAACTATTTTTTTTTTGTGTGTTGACGTTGTATTAGTTTTTCTTCTAATGAAAGACCTATCTAAATAAATGTTTCTCAAAATAAAAGATTATTTATATTATATTATATATATATATATATATATATATATATATATAATGGCATAAACCTAAGCATTATAAACTGAAATAAACGTACCAATTTTTTAAATAAAGGTATATTCATAATTTCTGTCCGGGTTTCGAAGTGCTATAGTAAAAAACCCAGACAAATACAACAAAGAGAAACATGCAGAAACAATGAAAGCTTTATTTATATACATTATGTTTAAACCTTGGTTACACACTACATACATGAATACTACAATCCAGTTCGTGCAACACATTACTCAACATGGTGCTATCAACGTTACTCACAGTACGTGTTATTCTTTCATTCAATTGTGGTACATCACATGGCGAAAGGGGTACGAAAGCTTGGTCTTTCGAAAAAAATCAAGTTTACGGATAACACAGAAAGGATAACGTGTTGTCAATAACGGTGATAGTACCATGTTTAGTAGAGTGTGGTATCCGACTAAGTTGAAAAAGTGCTTTTTAGGTGTTGGATGTTTGGTGTTGTTTGGGTCATTAGGGAAAAAAGAAATTAATTATTGAGGAAGAAGAACTAATACATAAAACTAGAAAGTTGTTTAAGTTTTTTTTTTTAGCATTTACTTTATCTAACTAATAAAAATAATTTTTTTTTAATTTGTTTTTTGAAGAATGAACTTTTCATGCAAATTTGTGCACGAAAAACTGGATATCCTCTAAATAATCTAATCAAATGCAATGAAATTTATACCATATATGCTATGAGCCCTTCAGAGTGTAACAAACCACAGGTTTTAAGACAACTACATTTAATCACATTTTGCAGCCATTTTTAGCTTAGAACATGCAGTAATTTTGACGAAAAATCATGACCATCAAATTTAAATGCTAATAAAATATTTATTTCTTAAGCTATTCTTTTATCCTGTGGTTTGTGACACTTCAGAGGAATCAAGAAGTATATCAATGACGTTAAAATTGCATAATGTGCAATTTATTTTTATTTATCACGTTTTTCTTAACTTGAAAAATTTTGCCAAGTTTTCCTAAAAATAGTTTTTTTATAAAAAAAAAAAACAGGGCGATGCATGCAAGTTATTTAAAAGTTATGACTTTTTAAGCCTATTTATGTTCTTTAAAACAATAAAATTATTCAGAAAATCAATTTTTGTAAAATTTATCAACGAACCTAGTCGGATACCTTAAATGAATATAGATGGTGCTGCAAGTCATCTGAGAAATATACATAACTGAACATTACATAACTTATTTTATAGAATCAGTTATATAATGTTCTTTGTACTGTAAACATGTTTTCTATGTGTGTCGTCCAATAAAACAACATGCCTAAAAGATGGACTGAATTAGTGGATTAACCTAAAAATATTATGATTGTAATCATCCTAACTGGCAAAGAAATTAAGGATTTAAGAAGTATAACAGTGGGAACTGGACTAAAGCATTGATATATGCTGTATGATTAAGAGTTCACTCATAGAACACTTATAAAGGAAATAAATTAAACTTGAATTATTCCTGTAGGCTTCAAATGTTATTTTTTGCTGCATTAGTTTCAGTTTTTATTTATTTATTATTATTGTTATTTAAGCGTTTCGAAACTAAGGAGATAACCATGAATAACCCTTTATTTTGCGAAGCAAACAATATATATGCCTTTTAACCATGATCAACTGTTCTACATAAAATTTCACAACAACGCCTTGACAATGTATTTCTTTTAAATATATTTCCAGCATAAGTTAATTCTTATCATAAAAAAAAAATCTCGTTGGAAGATTTAAAGCACTCCGTGTTGACTTTTCTCCGTTCTTAATCAATGTCAGCCTACACAAACACAGACATGCATATTTTAATAGCTGAGTTGAGTGGGAAAGTGAAAGGGTTACCCATCTGTATACCAAGAAAAATCTCTTAACTCGTTTATTCTGTTGAAATATAAGCAACATTCGTCTTGATTTTGTTGTGCCATATCATTTCATTTCATTGAAATATTCATGCGACTTACCAGGCGGCGTGTTCTGGTCCTCTGTCCAAGAAAACTCTTATCACATACAGCAAACACAGAAGGAGCTTGATGACCAAAGTAAAGATTCTAACTCTCAAGCCTGTAATAATAAAATCATAAACATTTCAGAAACAGAAATACCGAAAAGAATTGTTTTATGAAAAATACATTATTAGTATTACTTTCATATCCCAATTGTTATTATGGTAATATCAAGATGCTTCTCATCTCACATTATCATAACATTACATGTGATATTACTCATTTTTGAAAAAGATCAATACAGATATAGTAGCAGAATAGTAACTATGAAACACTAATGCACAATATAGGGGACAAACCATTAAAAGATATGTCTTATGAGAAAATATTTGACTAAATACATTTCTCAAACTGTGGAACGCGCTCCCTGGAGGGTGGGGGTGATAACCTTAATTGGGAATGCGAGCATATCGAAAATAAAAGATTTAAATAATTATCAAAATTTTCTGAAAAGAAGCAAATCAAAATATATTCTGATAAAATGAAAAATACATATTCTGATATAATATACAATACTTATAAATATGTTGATATGCAAAAAGTATTTTGTAGTTAACTTATGAATATTCAATTAAAAACACAACTTTATTAATTACTAGTGACTCTCCTGGGCTTGTCATACAGAAAAATATATACCAAATGTAACATTTATCCTGATAATTAGTACGATTTATAATGAAAGTCGTATTTTACTGTGGTTTTGAAGTCAAAGTATCAATACATTATGTTTGTAAGAACGGGGAGGGGGGTGATGAAAATTATGACTGAAAATTGGGTCTTAAATTTTAAAGTTTGAGAAGCACAGACTTAAGAGAATATCTTAAAATATTTTGAATGAGTAATTTATTTCAATATTTATTTATTAAAATTACATATATTCTAAATTCTACATAAGGCCCTTGAGGGATTTGAAACCTAATTAAATTTAATTAAAATATTGTGTAGCTTCCATTACTATGCACAATGGAACAACTGAAGTTGAAGGAATTGAAAATCTCGATCTCGAAAACTGTTGTGTTTGTTCTAACACACTCTCACACAAAATCAGGCAGGCGCACATTATCTATAGACTGCTTCATTAAAAATTATGATAAGTTATTGTGAAGAGAGTTAAACATGTGGAAGATGAATACATATTGCATTAATATAAACAGATGAAGAAACTAAAGAATTTAAATTTTAAAGGATTCAGAAGAAACATGAGGAACACATATTTAATATTTTATTTTACATGACATAATATTGTAATTATTATTATTGTCATATTATTATACCATGTAGACAATCCTTTTTGAAAAGATACATTTTTGATTAATTTTGTACTGTAACTAACCAATACAATAAAAGCGACATCTAGCGAACATTCTAGAAACAGTCCTTTTAAGTGTGTGACATAGCCATCTGTCGATAGCTATGTCGTGGGGGTTCAGCGTAAGTTAGAGGTGTGGGATTCTCGGAAGGATGAGACATTCTATAATTCTTAATATGACTTTTATTAAGAATTTAACTTAAATTACTTATATAACGAACAAACTTATATTAAGTGAGAATAAACCAAAGTATGCCGATTTACTTAAGTCAGATCGCGCAATTAGATCACTTATCAATATAACTAATTAGCTCCTCCTAATCTCAATTTAATATTAAACTAGTGTTCAGAATATAATCCTCCTACCTTGGTTGAAGGCGCAACGATACTGATACGTTCTGGTAGACTTATGTACTCGTGTGCAATAGTTGCTCCTTTTATATATTAGCGAGGGTGGGCTTCTCCGTGATTCTTGAGTAGGCCGTCTAAACGCACTTCCAACTGTTCCACACTAAGCTTTCTCTAAGATTGCCATCCTTTCTCACTAAACTTTCTATCCTTTTAAAGGTTATCTTATTCGCATTGTTGCTTCGTTTTTCCTCTTGGAATTGGGTTGGAAAAGTTTTGCCATTAATCGTGGCCGTCAAAGAACGTAGGAGTTATGTTAGAAGAAGAACGCGAGAGATGTCACAAGTGTGGCTGTCGAACCATGATTATCGAGAGGAATCTATATCCCCGTTAACGAATTTTGTTGTATTCCTAAATTGTGGATTTTTCGAATGCTTTCTTCATCCTTCCTTTGGATGTTAAAATTCTTAAATTGTTGTCCTTATACATTTAAGGTATCCAACTACATTCGAAACCGTGATTTTAAAAAAGAACATAAATGAATAATTTTCATGATATTTAGTGTCACTTAGATTAGAATACAGGTATAAAATTGTTTTAAGGAAATTATGACAAAAAAATAATTATTTAAATACAATATTTTGGCAAAAAATTAACTTAGAATAATTTTTTTTTCAAAACGTTCTTCTTTTATAAAAAATGCTTCTATAATAATAATATTTTGCTCTTATATAAAGTATAAACTTCTCCAGAGAGTCTGAACTAGGATTTTTGAAAAATTTACATTATTTTCAGCATTACTACCAAGTGAAATAATTATAGGCATTTTTTTCTTAAAATTTCTCCCCTCTGCTATAGTAACCTATGTATTAATCCTTTTGTATTTCAAAAGTTCAAGTTGAGCCTCTGTACAGAGGTCTGAACTATATACAGGCAAAATATTATTATAATAGAAGTATTTTTCATAAAAGGAGAAATTTTTGAAAATTTGTCAATCTATGTTCCTTTTTTGTCAAAATATTGTACTTAAATATTTTTTTATTGTTGTAATATTCTTTAAAATATTTCATATACGTTTTCTAATCTAAGTGACACTAAATATCATAAATATTATCCGTTTATACACGTTTATTAAATCATTGTTCCGAACGTAGACGGATACCTTAAATGCCTTATTAAAATCTATTACTAAAGATGCTTGGCGTCCGACTATGTCTCATAGTATATAATTATTTATACAAATTGGTTCTGTAATTAACATGTTGATATATATTTTCCTATTTATTTAAAAATTTTGATTAAAGTTAATTTTCAAGAAATTAATGAAGCGAATGGAAAAATATTGAATTTTTATTGAAAAGTAAAAAATGAATGCTACTGTAGATCTTCTGTCTTGGTTATCTAAAGTACTATAATATATTACCAACTTATAAGAATGGTCAATATATTGAACGTGCTATATTGATTCGTACGAATAATTTAGTTTTCTGTTTATTTTTTGGCGATATGGATCTCATACTTAGAGTCAATATAGTACAGAAAAATCCTATATAAATTATTACTCAATATCAATCTATTTGCAATTTTCTCACTATTAATGTTTAATCATTCTCTGGAAGGAAAAACTGAATAAATCTGTGTTTGTTATTCCTGTTACAAAAATAAATTGAACTGCTCTCTTAATTTTCATCTTAAACGACAACGTTTTCATGAAGAATGACTTCAATAGTTTTATTAGTTGCTAAACTTTCTAATTCAATTTTAACTTCCCACATATATGAACAGGGATCATTTTAAAACACTCAATGTTTATCTCGTATACAGAGTGATTCAGAGAGTTCATTGTACTAACTTTAAGGTTTGATACAGGATATTGTAACAATCATGTGTTGTATAGAAATGTGTACTGGCACAAATGACTCCGTGAGGTGCAAACACTGGAAATTGATGAAAGGAAAGAGAAATGGAGTTCATGGTTGGTTTCGTGGCCGTAGAGCATAGTAGTTGATTAGCCACCGTTCAGTTTCATACATCTAAGTAAGGGAAGACACTATTCTCGATTGTTCTATCGTCCATGATGGAAGACTGTGCATGGCGAAAAACAGACATACATAACATGTACGGCTAACTTGCTCTATGAATATATGACGAGCACTTTCTAGATAAATGTCGTATAACCAGTCTTTTCAGATCATCCACTTAGTTAAACAGGTTTTTATCATGTCACCATATACAAAAACTGTATGCAATCCAAGGTTTGAAGGAAGTATGGAATTTGTGGTTTATATATCTGAGTTAGGTAGCTAGTACAATAGGTATTAAACATAGAGTATCAATCAACAAAACATTTGAAGAGTGTTAATTGGAAATCGCTTACACCTCTACTATTTTCAGCGAGTGGGTTTTGAGACAGTATGTATAATAGTCAGACTTTGAACCTCACGTGTTATTTACAAATGAGGCGGCGTTTATGCGTAAGGGTGTATTTAATGCGCGCGCACACATACACTGTTTCCACTAGCGGACTAAAAAGAATTCACGCAAAACACACGATCTCTTACGTTTGAAAAAGATTCCTTATGGATGTGTGGTTAGGTCAGCAATATTTTAATTGGATTATGCCTATTACCGAAGTAACTCAATAGCAAATGTTATGCTATGTTTCTGGAACGGGATTTTACCAGAATTCTACAAAATGTTTCGATCACCATTCATTACCGAATGCAATTTCAGCAACATCGGTTACTAGCCCAATTCAGCATTGATGTGAGTCATTTTTTGAGTGCCAGTTTTGGTTCTCGGTGGATTGATTGGACGTCATAGACCCTTGAATTTCCCAATGTCTCGTTTAATTTAGTAAGGATTTCTTTTTAAGGGGACATGTGAGAAGCCTTACTTTTGTGACTAGTTGACTCACTATGGAGCATCTCGTTGCTCGAATATCGGTAGCTGATGCACGTGTGCACAAAACATCTGACCTCCTTGGACGTGTCCCCATCACCCCCACTAACACTGTTAAGCATGAATTTTTGTTAGTGGAAGCAATTTTGAACAGTTATGGTAAATATTGCACTTGTCAACGACGCTTCAATAAAGACTTCCTCTTTCTTTTCAACTCTTATTCCTTACATTTGCGCCTCACTGCGATAGTGTTCCTATATACTTTAATATAGTCTTTAAGGTATGTACCAAGAGTTTGGGATCACCTTTTATAGTTATTAACCCTCCAAGCGGTCTGCACATAAAATCCCGTCATTCCAGAGATGCTTTTTCTGCCTTCAAGCAAGATTCCCAAAAGCGACCGAGCTGCATTCTTATAAATACGGCTCAACCGCTTTTGAGAACCCCACCTAAAAGCAAAAAAATACGTGTGGTGCATTTTTGAAGCATCTCCAGAATGGCAAGACTTTACGTGCAGACCGCTTAGAGGGTTAAAAAAGTGGATAATTTTGATATTCCTAGCAATTTTTAACAAAACTAAGTAAAATTCGTGGTACTTTTCACGGCTAAAAAAGAAACTAAATTGTAATGTTAGTAGAGATAATCATTGTAATAAAAATATTTAATTAACTCCTAAACATAACATCCTCAAAATGGAACCCAACGCGTTTCCCGCGCTAATGATCTGCAATTTCAAAATTGAGCCACCTTTCAAGTTTTGGATAATTTTGGCTAAAAGTATCACGTATGAGAGAGGGGAGGGATAGTAGGTTTTACAATGTTAAATGAGTTTCATAAATATTTGATGAAATAATACCTTTATTTAACATTTTGAAAAGATTTTATTCAAATCTGTAAATAATCATTTACCAGTTTAAAAACATTTTTACACTGATAAAGAAGCACTGTTTTAAAAATAATAATTATTAAATTAAGGTACGAAAATAAGTGGATTGAAAGTATTATAGTTGTATTTCCATGTCTGAAAGCCTCGAACTCAAAATGTGATAGCTAAATATCTCCAAAAGTTACAGAAATTTTTAAAAAAAAACGGTTATGATTTCCTGTTGTGTAGAATCAAGGGGCTGTATCTTATTCCTATAATTTTCAATTATCGATTCATTTATCACCCCCTGTCCGAAAATGGTAAAAATACGAATAATCTGTTTTGTTTTTCAAATCAACACACAGAATTAATTACAAAATTACTTCACAAGTATATAATAGTAAATATAAAATAAATTTATGGTTTACACATTAAAGTGAAAAAAAAAACTTTTATAAGAAGCTCCGTTAAAAGATTGACAAAAAAAATTCTAAATGGTCACAAATTGATCATTTATTCACAAATTAGAAAATCTCTACTTTATTCCATAAATATGGATTACATAATAAGAAATGCTTTGTAGGAGGTTATTCAATGAATGAATTAATTAATAACCTAATTTATCTTTCTTTTAACTGTTAGAACGACAAGCATTTGGTATAATGACATGAGAATGGGAAAAGTCTTAAGAACATTATACCATACATAATATATATACTGACGAATATGTCTTCATTAACTATATCGGAAGTATTACAGGTAATTAAGTCGATATCATCTAGAGAAAACTCCTCCTGCTATTATCTTCATTTGCAAGGTTTGAATTAATATATGGTAATAAATTAGGAGACTATAACCTTAAAGGAAAGAAAAAAATAATATAACTGAAGGGCAAATTACACTCTCTCGAAATTAATCGCAAATTGTACTAGGTGCATCAAATTGAAGAGGTTTAATTAATGTTTAATTTATACTCTATATGCACCCTATTACAAGGAATCAACATAAAATTTAGAGATGTAATAAAATTAGAATGGTCTATCATCGATTCAGTAGACTGTGCTTCATGCTACTTGTATGAAAATTTGGGAAAAAAAGGAGCTGTTCAGTTATGGAGAATGTAGTTTAATTGTTTGCTGATAAAAGTTTATCTTTATGTTAAAAAAAAGTTTTTCGTGATGCTGTAATAAATACATAAGGTATTTTTAGTAAAAATGGGTCGTAAAAAGGTGAATTTAACTGAAGATGAGTGCTAAGAAAGATTTGCCTAAAGCAGGGGTGGCGACTATATAGGGGTGACGTGCCATTTTTCTAAAGAAGTGCTTGATAAGGTACAGACGTGCCATCAAATAATTTTTACGTGTGATTATTGGGAAAATAATAAAACTAAATACTAACAACACAAAACTCTATTTACTTCGAAAAAATATCTTTTGCACTGTATAAAATTATAAAAAAAGGGTTTTTGTTATACGTAAAAATTTAAATTAAAAAAAAATTTAAATGTAACATCTTTTGTTGCATATTGGATGACAAATAACTTATATTAGGAATGTAAGGCGTTACATTTAGTAGAATGCATGCTGAATTTGAGTTATCTGCCAAACGGTTTCTAAGGGATTCTTTAATGTTATTCAAGACAAGAAGATTTGTGGGTTTGCTTAAAAATGCCGTTTTTTTGGGCGATGTTTGCATACCCCCTATTCCAGAAAATAAAAAAAACACCGGTTTTTCCAAACCTTTTCTAATAATGCCATGTTTTGGTCCACCAAATTTGAAATTTTTGTTTCAATTTAAATCACTTGTTGTTCTTTTACTGAACTACCTTGTTAAATAACAAAAAAAAATATAAACACAGATAAACTTTTAAAAAAACAGTTGTGTCGATAAAATTGACTATGCTATATGCGTAGACAAACTTTACATCATAAGCTATTGTAGTCTGCGACGTTACTAAGGCAAGACAATAACGTACGAGTGTGCTCCTCGCCGCCCCGCAACCGATTACTCGCTTTTGTTTGTAATACTTCATAGTGAACTTTGAAATTTTGAGATAAAACGCAAACACTTTTTATCACCGGCATACCAAAAATATTCTTTCGCGTGCCATCAATGGCACGCGTGCCACTGGTTCACCATCCCTGGCCTAGGGTATCCCCCTCACCAACACCATTCAGCGCTTTATCGAAAATTCCACTTACGAACCAGATCGTGATATTATAGATTTCTCATGTTATTTACAGAAGTAACCATTAGATCACCAAGTCACCCAAATGGTCACTAACATCGACGACAAGTAACCAAAGTTGGTCCCCAAAAATGATGCCAACTTGGTTGTATCGCCAATGTTTCACCATGTTTCCATTGAAACGCCATTATAATGTAAAGACAGCACTGTTTGCGAATATTACATTTTTTTAATAAAATAAATGCAACAGAAAGTAATTTTTACATATTAAACATCCAGATGTAAATAATTTACACTATTTTAAGATGAAACAGAACTGCACAATACATATAAAATACATTTTTATAGTTTAAGCAATGAGTATGAACAGTTGTATAATTTGAACAATGGAGGCTGGTTCACTCTTAAGCAGACAAGGGGTAAGCCCCAAGCTTGTTTAAAATTTAGTATTATTAAAGGATTTCTACCCTATATTTAAGCACAATTTTCGTTTATATATGTAATAAATTCATGTAAAGGTTTTATGAAATTTTACAAATTTATTATATTATTTAAATACCACGTGCTAGCAAGAATGTACTTATATTAGATTGGGGCAAAAGAAATCCATTAGTTTTGCATGGAATTCAAGACTTTTTTAAAATTACTTCTGATTGTCTTATTTGGGCCAAATATGCACAGTCTTGTTGTATAATGTGCTGCCATTTTAAAGGTAGCTTCATAAGAGTCATTGGCGAAAAATTCTAGTAATCGATTTTCGAAATCTTCTCTTGATTCCCGATTTATTACCACTCAGGAAGTTTTCCAATGCAGAAAAGGTGGTAATCGCTTGGTGCCAGATCTGGAATATATGGTGGATGCACTAAAACTTCCCAACCAAGCACCCATGAGTTTCTGGCGAGTCACTACAGAGGTGTGTGGCCTGGCGTTGTCCTGATGGAACACAACACCTCCTCCTGTTGGCCAATTCTGGCCGTTTCTGGTCAATCGTTACCTTCAAATGGTCTAGTTGCTGACAGTAGAGATTTGAATTTAGTATTTGTCTATACAGAAGCAACTCATAATAAATGATTCCTTTCCAGTCCCACCATATACACAGTAGAACCTTCCTGGCCGCTAGTCCTGCTTTGGTCACCGTTTGAGCTGCTTCACCGCGCTTTGACCACGATCGTTTTCCCACAATATTGTAATATGTGACCCATGTTTCATCTACAGTCACCATTCGCTTAAGAAATGGGTTGATTTAATTCCGTTTGGCCAAGACTTTGCAGAAGGAAATCCGATCCATCATTTTTTGTGTGTTAATTGGTGTGGCATCCAAGAATCGAGCTTCTTTTTTAATCTATCTTTGCGCAAATGTTTTAAAACTGTTCTATGTTCAATTTCTAGCTCCTGCGTAATGCTACGACTACTAACATGCCGGTCAACATCGATTATTTCTGTGATTTTGTCGACATTTTCGAGGACGGGCCTGCCTGTGGAAGGTGCATCTTTAACATCAGAATGCCTGAACGGAATCGAAGAAACCAAAATTGTATGTAATTAGTTGTTACAGTATCGGAACCATAAACACCATTCACAATTTCAGCTACTTGCCTTGCATTTTTGTCTTTATAAAAGAAAAACTGTAAAATGTACCGAATTTTCTTTTTGTTGATTTCCATTTTTAACACCCTGTAACTCACAACTAAATGGACCAAACAAAAAGCAGTTGAAGAATTTTTTTAGTGTGAACTGTCACCTTGACAACGAGCATAAATTTGAAATCATTTGACCGATACTTCACAAGATATCGACACTACAACCATCTACCGAAAAAATAATGGATTTCCTTTTCCCCAACCTAATATTAAAAAAAAAAATTATTTTAATCTTATTTTTTTTCATGAGAAGCATTATTCCCCATATAAATCCAACTGTTCTTTCATGAAATAAAAATATTAATGTTAAAATTAAAGAAATATATGATGGATCGCTAATTACATATCAAATAACAATAATGGATGTGAATGTAATTTATTACCCGTTATCTTTCTTCCGAAAAGATACCTTAATCTTTAAAGCCCTGTCAGCTTAATCTCTCTTATTAAAAATTAATGAAATGTTTTCACTTACGTGTCTAATGACTGATGAGGTGAGACGCAGGTAAGATGTTTCGTTTGTATATATAAAATATTTAGTGATGTTTATACTTCCTGAATTTATCTAATGTAATATGCAAATTCCTTCATTTATTATGTGCTCGTTATTTAAAATTTAGTTTAGACACTAGGAAATTGAAGTGCAAGTGTTCAGAAAACATTATTTTCAGATTGTAGAGTTAATAGAATATTTGAAAAACTTCATCGAGTTTTTTTTTTTATCCTAACGATTTTCGTTAATTAGATTAATTAAAGTCACACAAGAAATTAAACAATTAAATATTAATGAGGATTCTCATGATTTAGAACTTATTTTCGTGGATGGCGTAATCAATATCTGAGATTGTATTTTACTGTCATAGTTTTCATACAAAATAAGAGAAAACTTAAAGGTCTTATTCTGTTTAATGTGCAGGAGCTTCCGATATTTTACACCACAATTTTTTATTGAATGAAGCCTCTAACTTCTCTCCAATAAGGTTACTTTTTATCTAATCCATAAGGTCAGAAGATCTTTAAAACATTATCTACCACATTATGACTTACTGCAGTTTTTGTCGTGCAATATTTTTTTTTTGAATCACTACATTGAAAATTAAGGGATATACATAAACAAATACTCAACTTTTGAAAATTTAATTAGTTAGAGCTAATATTAATTAATTAAAGATATTCAACTGTAAAATTAATTATACACACTGTTCACTTAAAATAAATAATCAGATTGTTTTCTAAGGTCTTCATATTAAGGGGATTATTAAGTAAAACTTTAAAACTTACTTATTAAGTAAAAGATATTGTACACAATTTCTTTTACTTAGATAGTTATAAGAAAAAAATTACATGTACTGTATTCTCTCGAACACGTATGTAATAAACATTTCATAAGCAAAGTACTATTTTTAAACAAACAATAATTTTAAATTTTTAAAATTATTTCAAATTAATAAAATTCCTACTACTTTTACAAATTTAAATTTTTTTGAACCTTTTTTTTTCTGTTTCCTGGAAGTATTTCTTAAATTTCTGAGCATGGTATTAGTATTACGCTGGGGATACTTTTTTTTTTAAATTTTTTCCTTTAAAAACCCCGTCGTTAATCTAAAAGACAAAAATAACTGTACATGTAAATACTTATTCCATGCACAGAATTATCAAACATATTATATTAAACAACCAGAAAAAGTTTCAAAGTTACTCTATATGATGCAGTGAAGGTTCTTGTTTGCATTTTGTGTCACACATCTTATGCATCTTTGAAAGAGTTAACTTGAAGCTAATCTTTGATATATGGCATAATTTTGGCTGAATGAGCTTCCTTCAAGGTTGTCTTCACATGCTTTAAGTGAGGACCCGGTACTTCACCACGAGCAAGAGCAGCCTGGAAAAAGCACCAAAAATCTTTTCCTGTTGGACATTTAAAATGTTGAGGTTTTTCCGTTGATATATTTAAAACAAAGTTGCAAAAATTCGTTTTATTGCCCCACGGCACCTTTGTTCTAGCAAAACGCTTTTTGATAGTAACGTGAAAATTTTTTTAATTGTCTCTTTCTTTTAAACGCCAGGGGTTTTTTGCCCCAAAGGAAACACCTCTTGCCCGCCATTCCTTGACAACTTTTCGAAAAATGTACCCCTCGCAAATTTTTATGGACCCCTTTCTTTTTTTTATCTCAGAACCATAAACTTCCTTAATTTAAATTTGATATTTTTTTTGCATCACCATCTGACAATAGTGTCTTTATCAAAAACCTACCTTCGTTTTGCCATTTTTAATCAGCCTCTTTTTCCCCGGCCAAGATGATCCAATTGATTGATAGAAGAAGATATATGGCCTTCTAACAATGAAATTCTGCTGAATTTTTTTCCCAAACCAGATTTTTGGTTTCACATTCAATGCAGCGTTTGACATAATTTCAAAATCCATAAAAAATTCAGTAAGAAGGTCAATCACACATTCTACACCTTTTGAATGAATGCCCCCGAGTCAAGCAAGTACCATCAAAAGAAACCTATATCGTAATGGCACTACTACTTTGAAAAGCATTTTCCCCTATTCAAAAACCCAAAGCTTTTTCTGTAGACTAACCAAGAGATTTACATAACTTTTTTATATGTATTGAATGTTTTTTAAAGGGGTAAATCCATATTCATTAACATACAAAATTTTTCCATATAATACCCTTTCCCCAAACCCTTAAAAATGATTGCATCATGCGCATGTTAATGTCAAATGATTACCATTACTTTCATGTCAGAAATTGTCTGGTTTAAAGTTACTTGTTTTAAATTATATGGAAAGATGCTAAATACGGGGAATTTTTCAAAAAAAACCCAAACTTTTCACCAATGTCAAAATTTTAGTGAATGCGTTTTACAAACATCACACAAAAGTTTTTTTAAAAGCCCTTTTTAAAACTTTTTCATCCATTATCACATAATGAGGGCTTGAATTTTCATAACAATTTAAATAGTCAAGGCTGTCTTCTAAAAAATTTTGGGATCTCATATGTCTTTTTGGTAAAGCTAAGGGAAAAAGTTTTATCTTTTTTTTAAAAAATCAATTTCATGACGTGTGTTCACTACACTATCTCTTGTCACTTTTTGTTTACTAACAAGACTCGTCGCTTTTTCTAGGATGATGAATTAAAGTTTACTTATTAATAAAAAAAAATATTCAAACTATTCAAAATTATAAAGAAATAAATTGATTATATAATTTGGGTTTTTAAAAAAAACCTTTATTTTGATACTAAAAGGTTTTAGAAAAGAAAAGAATTTAAAGCAAAAAGGAATAACGTTTTCTCTTTCATAAAAAAAAACGAATTAATTTTCTCTTCTAATTAAAGTATTAAAGTTTAGAGTAGCTTGTAGTTTAGGCTAGGATGAAATTGTTTAGGCTAGGATGATAGCTTTAAAGAAAGTTAAATAATTCGCAAAATAATGCAGCTAGAGCTACCAAATTTTATAAACATATTTCAAAAAGTCAAACAACAAAAAAAAAGGCGTCTTCAATTGATTTAACCCCACCGTCAATTCATCTGAAACTATCCATCCATCCCAAAAAAAAATGTTGGATGACGGTGCGGGGCCATGGGGTCATTGTTTGTTAACTGGCCTCGGGCCAGCGCAACTTTTTGGTCTGGGAAAATACAATGGCTAAGGAATGTCGATGTGATGGATTCCCTTTAGGAAAGTTTTTTAATAAAGGGTTAATGCATTGAGAGTGGGGTTGTGAAGCGCAGGTGTGAGATGAATAGATGTGAGTTATGGCGCCCTTGGATTCCAGACGGATGGGGGAAAGTGTTCGTGTTTTTTCCCCGAAAATAGAAACGCATGGCCCGGGCGACCCTTTGACCTCCAATGAGGAAAGAGGGCAGACCCTTTTCTTTTTTACCGCCAATGAGGAGAACGAGGGGCGCGTGATGGACCCGCCCTGGTGTTTAAAGGGGGGAAAAAGGACGAAGAAGGGGGACGAACGGGCGAGAAGGAAACCTGGAACCTTTGGGGGGGCGGGGACTTGGGGGGATAGACCCTGGGTGGACTGGAGCCCGAAAAATGGGGACCCCGGGATAAAAAATGTCCGCCCGGCTTTGGCCTTTTAAGAATATTCTTTTAAGTAATAAATTTTTTTTATTTAAATATATTTGGGATGGCTGTAAAAATTTTTTTGTGTACGAATGACTGACGACGTTACACTATAAAAAAAAATTTTTAAAATGTCATTTTGGGGAATGTTACCCCCTTAACATACAAAAAAAAAGCCTTATTTTTTGACTTTAAACTATTTTTTTTCCAAAAAAATGACAATCTTCGCAATCTGCTGAAAACGCAGTTTTTTTGCTATAAAATATTCGCCTTCCCCCCTAAAAATACTCATCATAGAACCCCCTGATCCATATATCTTAGAAGAGTGGATTTCAAAAAAAAATATTCTCAAGGTATCGTCAGAGTATTCTAAAAAAGGTTTTTTATATAATCTTTAAGTGAAGGTACTTATAAGTACAGTCTGTAATTAAAGTGTTAAATAGTAAATAATTATATTAAAAAAAGGTGAGGCATGTGGCATACTTCAAATTTAAATTCACAAAAACAAAGCATATGTGATATAGTAAACATTTTGATCCCTCTGACTTTCCAATATAAAGCCAGCAATTTCATTTTTTCATCGAAAACTCTTTTGAAGAAAAGTTTTTTTTTCTAAGTAATCTTTATGAAATGTCCTATTTTGGGGGTTTGGCGAACCTGTAGGATCAAGTGCCTTTTTTCTAAAGAACGTTTAAGGGTATGACGTGCCGTCAAATAATTTTGACTTGTGATTTTTTGGAAAATAATAAAACTAAATACTAACAACTCAAAACTCTATTTATTTCAAAAAAATACACATTTTATCCTTTATAGTAGTAAATGTTTTAGTTATACGTGTAATTAAAATTAAAATAACATTAGTGTGATTTTGCCGTGATGATTGAAAAAAAATAACATATTATGATTGTAAGATGTTATTTTTAGAAAATGCTTTTAAAATTTGGGACACCCCCCAAACAGTTTCTGGCGAATTTTATGCTACTCTCTTTGAAAATAATACTTCAGGCGTGGGTAGATAAAATATGGTTAAAAACACTGACCCACTTTTTTAAATAATTAAATGTATATGGAATTAAATTCCATGTTTTCAAATTTTCATTATTAGCTTTTTTTACTTATATTCTTTTAATTTTTTTTTCAATCAATTCCAATTTTCTCCTTTTTTCAACAAATTTTTTAATCTATATTAAACTAGACTCGAAATCAATCGTTCAAATTTAAATTTTAATTTTCAACCAATCGCTGAGACAAGTTCAGTTTATTAAAGAAATCCCTAAGGGCAAATAAAAAAAAAGAGGGGTTTGATAATTTTTAAACTGAAAAATCTCGCTGAAAAAATAGCTGACCACTCGCTTTTTTGTAATATTTATATTGAAATTTTTTTATTTTGAATTAAAATGCAAACCGTTTTGATAGGTGGCGTGCCCAAAATATATTGTCGCATGCCGCCAGTGGTTTGCCCCATCCCTGTCCTATAATCTTTACTTTAACTACTCACATTTTTTATTCTATCATTTGAATGTAATAAAGAATTTGACAATGACTACTCTCGATAATTGATAAATATTAGTTTGGTAGTTGGCTGCTGCTTTTAAATATGATGATTAATACTTCTAAGCCTTATATATAAACACTTACAAATATATCGGTAATAATAGATGCTACATTCTGGAATTTATAATTGAAATTTCAACGCTCTAGACCCTCGAGGGATGATTCCAAAAGTTTGAGCTAGGAAATAATGTAATTGCTTGAACTCAAACTTACAAATGCATTTAGGATAGCATTATAAGAGCTTGCGGTACAAAACCGTTTCAATTATAAAACTGATAAAAATATAAAGTCTTAAAATGAATAATTAACTATGCTATGGTTATAAATTATATAAAATTATATTTTGCATATTTTTGAAAAATTGACTATCGATTCCTAATAAAAGAGAGGAAAAATAAAATAAAAATAACGTTTAAGGAAAATTAGATGTCACACGTAGAAAAAAGGTCTTCATTTATTTTAGCAAAACATCAAGCATGTTATTGAAAATTATCAGAAATTTTACTTTTAAAGGTTTCTGAAAAATTTTGTTTAGGGATGTGGTTTCGTCTGACAGTTCGTTTTTTGTAAATAATATTTTATCTGTATATATCGTTTATAATACATTTGGTAGTTTTCAGGGACTGTATTCCATACCTGTGTTACCAAATCCATTTAGATCTTTTTCAAATGCTGATAACGTTTATGTATTGTTTTGTTAAAAATATAATTTTATGCAAACATACAGTTTTTATTTGATAAAAATTCCAGATTTATTTAAATATTTAGACTTTCAGTTATCTTTCGTAAGACTTACAAATTATCAGCACATCCTGTATTAAGATTTTTTTTTTATAGTTCTGCAACTCTTCTTTCAAAAATGTATAAGAAACTATTGCAATAGTACAAAGTCATAAATCAATATTAGGGTTTGTAACGGGTTCTATTCAGGCATCTACTAATCCTCTTGAGGAAAATTTTCTTTTTTTAACTGTGATTTTAGTTGAAAATCGGTTGCCGCAGAGAGGACTTGATTTTATGCAATTGCAAACTTCTATTAAAGTTTCACTCGTTGAGTAGGCGAGGAGATGGTCGAAAGTTAATGCGTCGCACTTCATAATATTAAATCTAAAGGGGGGAAGATTCATTGAAAGGTGGATACTTCCACTTTACGGCTGACGAATTAGGAAGTTGGAAGCAAGAGTGTTCAATTAATAATTAAGATTAAATGTCTAATAGGATTAATAAGTTTTAATGATCCTCGGGTTTAGATATCAGACTGCAATTTCATAAATTATAATAAGTGAATTAATTGCAACGAATAGAGTCATAGAAAAAAAAAATTCCGCATTCAGCAACAAAAATTTGTACATGTAGAACAGTCAAGATGGGTCTAGGATAATTATTCGACGAGAAAACTTTAGATTTCTCGATAAATTTGTTCAGTCCGCATAAAACGATGCAGGGAAGCAACAATGTAATGGAACATTTGACAGTTACAATGCACTTAATTTGTTTCGTGTGAAATTGTGGTTAAGGATGAAAATTCCTGAATTTATGTTTATGCGATTTTGAATCTATATACTGTTGATTTAAACACGAGTGATGTTTATTTCCAATTAGAAGAAAACAAAAATTATACTAAAAAATCGCAATTTGCTCTAAAGTCTACCTGTTTTACGTAAAATTTTTCCCTCATTTGAAAGCCGATGAAAAGTAATAATATTTAGGGCATGAAGGGTTCCAAAACATAAAAAAAACCTCAAGATTTCTATTAACTTTTAGTGGAAATATAGTTTTTCTATTTACAAACGTAAATAGAACAATATCTCCTTTTCAATGTCTGTATCAATGCTTTTGAAAATAATCAAGTTTCTTACCTGATTAAGTTTAATACATAACAACAAGGTTTGTTTCTCGCTTTCGATATAAAATAGATAGAACTGTTAGGGGTGTTCATTTGCATATATTAACTACATATGGGTAGATGAATATTTGAAGATGTTCTGAAGTTGCATGTTGCAAACCTTATTACTCAATGTTTCAATATTTTAGCTATTAAATTTCAGACATGTAAGCAATTGTTTTCATTGTCTATATGTAGGATGGAGAAACCTCAACGGAACAAAAATATTTAGAAGTATTTTTTCTCCTTTAATGTATCTATATAATTCAATACACATTTAGGTTTAGAATGCTATTTCAATATGTTTTATCTCAAATTTCATTCATTATTAAGACCTGAAAAGGATAATATGTTTTATAATGCTACTATTATGGAATGGAAATGTTCAAACCTTTTGCAATGGAAAGAAATGGTAATTTAAAAAGAGATTAAAGTTTTCTATTGAAGAGAAAAATTATTCAAACTGGATGATAATTATAAAATAACATTTTTGGCATGTAAATGTAATTTGTCCTTTTGGTCAAATATAATTTTCAACAATCTAAGTCAGTGATTCTCAAACTTCTTTTTGTTGCGGTACACTTTTAACAATTTCAAAATTGGGCGGCACACTAACAATAACATAAGCTTAGAAGAATTTTACTTATCTGTAATATACTATGTAAATTAGTTTATGATAATAATTTTCAATGTTAAATAAAACAATATGTACGACTAAGACAACAAAATGTTTATTGAATAATTAATGACAAATTAATTAGAAGAATACATTTAATTCGAAATTTGAACTTTATGATTTTTGATAATTTCGTTTATATTTGATCTTAAAAATGATTATACCACTCTCATTTCGGCATCTACATGTAAAAGTCTCGATCTTTTTTCATTTTTATATTTGTTAATGCTGTAAATTCAAATTTACGCAAATAAGATGTAAAAAATTGTAATGATATTTTTAAAGGGCCTTTTTTTGGCTATTATGATATGATCGCCCTCTAAATTTAATCCAAAATGAATTAATTGACTCTTCCGAATGTTTTGAAATCAAATCTCAATTATTACAAAGTGAAATTAGTTTTCCATCTTCATTCAAAGTTAATTCATGTACAAATGTATCCGTATACAAATGGATTGAACTCCAATCAATTTTTTTTTTATATCCATCTACTCACGAGAGGATAAGTTATAAATATTCTACTAATACCCTTAGTTTATTTCTATAAAAGGTAGAATGATACGGTTCCGGATTTCATTTTTTTTTCTCAGAATGTACGAGTAAAAAATAATTTTTACAAAATTTGGCGACACACCTTAAGAATTTGGTGACACAGAAAAGTGCTAAGTACAGTGGTTGAGAATCACTGATCTAAGTATTTACAAAAATTTTCATCTGCACTGTAATAAATGAAGCAAAATATTGGGTGAAGAGTTACAGATATTTTAAATCAATCTGCTTTTTAATATATCTCTCAATGCCAGATGAGTTAACGTCACGTTATAGATTACAAAAATATACATTTAATCCAGTGCTTCTAAACTTCAATATTTGCGAACCAATTTTTAATCATAATTTTCTTCACGCCCCCCTCCATACAATAACAATATATTAAATACAATAGTAATATACATTGACGCTATAGCTACAATACGACTTTAATTATAAATTGCACAAATTATCAAGGTAAGTATTGGGATTTTGTATATAATTTTATATATGACAAGCCCATGGGGATCACTAGTAGTTATTAAACTTGTTTTTAACTAGTACTGGTAAATAAATTATAGAATGCATTGGGCAATACTGCTGAATTTATAAGTGTATTATATCAGTTTTATTTTTTTTATGTCAGAAAGTTATTTGTTCTGCTTCCTTCAGTAAATTCATAATTTTCAAATAATCTCTTCTATTTTCGACTTTTCAATATGCTCATTCACCCCTCGTAGGGTTATCATGGACCCCTGGAGCAGCATGCCCCACAGTTTGGAGAACATTGACTTAATATGAATCAAATTCAAATTGCTGATGCAGCACTTTTTTTTTTTTAATAATTAGAAACTAAAAATTAAATTTTGTTTTAACTGATGTGATTGTCAATATGCTGAAAGAAATGGGAAAGTAATCGAGTAAAAAAATGACAATATCACTTTCGACCATTACTAAAATAAATTTTGCTGCCACTGTAAAATATATTTATTTTAGTAAAGGAAAGTAATGAAGTCTAAATTTTAAATATTTTTGTGCTCACAAGCATTAGGACCTTTTTAACGGAATTGTAAAATGACCACACTTCTTATTAGGAATTGCAGCCCCGAGATTTCGGTGTTTTTTCCAATCCCGAAATCCCGGGATTTAATTTTTGTCCAAATTATATTTTAAAATTTTTTTCTCATCAAAATTTTCTATGATTTTTAGTCTGAGAAAATGTATATTTTGTTTATGAAATATGTACGTAGAATTTTTGTGTGCAATTATAAGTGGTATAAATAAAAAAAAAATATGCAGCTCTCATTTCTCGTAAAAGAGAACGTCGTAAGCATCTAAGAGGCTCACTGCAATATTTACACAATAATATAAACAGCATCTCAAGAAAGGGTTTTGTCACAGTTCCTTCTTTCTCGCTTGATGGCTTTAGACACTTCAAGTCCCATTGCGTTACTAACAGCTCATGCAACTGGATCTTTCTATTTCAAATAAGATAACACTTGAAATTGATTCACATTCTGATTCAATAACTGGATCAATTTCTACACAAAAACCATTAAGTGTAGCAGAAGAACTAGATAAATTTATCAAAGAGGGGTATATGGACTTATGCAGTCTATTAGATTTCATACACTGTCATCAAAAATTCAAAAAGAAATGGGTTTTTTTCTCTTTCTTTTTTGAAAATGGAGGAGACGTGGTGACTACCTGAAAAGAGCGTACTCCTATTTAATGACAATAACATCTACTAATATAGAATTAGAACGAGCGTTTTCTTCGGCAGGACAATTTGTAAAAATAAGAAGCCGTTTCTACGATGAAACACTGGACGAGCTGTGCTTTTTAAAAGCTTATTTACAGAAAAAAAAAGAAATGAAGAAATGTTGTTTTTTTAATTTCATTATGTACTATTTCAATTTGTTTTTATGATGAATTAAGTTTGTTTTATATATTTGTTTCAATAAAATTAATGTTTAACGAATTTTTACTAATATTTTTAGTTTTATTATCCAATTTCAACTATGCTAATGGGTAAGTATTTTTATTAAATAGTCCAATCGTAATCTTGGGATACCGAGATTTGGATAATGTAATCCGAGATTGAATATAGAGCATGGGATTGCAAAACCCTACTTCTTAAATATGGCCTAAGTACAGTCTATAACAACAAGAACAAAAACGGCACACCAAAAACGAGTTGTCGGATAGAGACAAAATTGGTAGGTTGAAAGATTATGTAACAAAAGTAGAAAATGATTAACATTTCAGAAAAATTAAATGATTTATTTAAGTTATATAGTTACAAAGTAACGAGCTCAGTAAAGTGTTGACCCTCCTATAGCCTAGATGCAAGCTGCCACTCAACGTGACATAGAGTGATAAAGCACCCTGATGGACTCATGTGGTATTTCTTGTCAAATTTATTCCAATTGTCGAACTAGGTCATCAACATTCCCTGGTAGATACAGTCGCCTTCCCATTATATTCCAGACATGCTCCATTGGAGAGATCTGACGATCTGGCTGGCCAAGGAAGTGTTTGATAAGCTGTAAGACAATTCATAGCAACACGTGCCGCATGTGGTCCAGCATTATCTTGCTGAAAAATAAGGCCAGGGTACTGCAAAAGGAACGGTAGCAAAACAGTTCTCAGAATGTCGTCGACATACCGCTGTGCTGTAAGTTTGCCTCGAATGACGACCAAAGAGCCCCAGTGGTCAAAAGAAATGGCAACCCAGATCATAACCTCGGTTGAGGGCCTGTGAGACGTGCAATAGTGAAAGCACGATCGGCGCGCTGCCCTGGGTATCTCCAGACACGTCTTCGATGATCATCAGGACACAGTTGTAAGCAGGATTCGTCACTAAATACTAGACATCATGATTCCAACCTAATTGAATCAAACACTACTGTAATCTGGCTCGGTAGTGTGGAGGCGTTAGTGACAGGTGGCATAGCGGTCGGTGCGAGTGTAAATTTCGCTTTATCAGCCATCTGTGAATGGTCTTGGTGGACACAAGTGTCCGAGTCGCACGTCTGATGGTTGATAACGATGAATCAGATACTGTGACAGCTGATCTGACAATCAATCTGTCCTCCCGGTCTGATGTGACCCTAGGTTGATCCCTACCATCATGGCGCTGGAATCTGCCACTGTCCACCCATTCTTGCCAGCATCTTCTAATGGCCGCATCGCTTCAACCCATATGACGAGCGATTCTCCGATTTACCCAACCTGCCGCTTTCAATACAATGATACGACCTCTTTCAAACTGACAGTTGCTCGTAATGAGCTCGAATCCCGCGGTGAGGCATTTATTTAGTCGTTGAAAGTATCCTAAATAGCAATACAATAGAAATTTTGACCATTAGATTGATAATCACTTATTATAGACATCTGCTGAGTGCGCAGTTCTGATGCGCTGTAGCTCCTGTTGTTCATTCATCGAACACCAAATTTTAATCATTTACATGCTCGTTACAAATGTCTTTGCATACGAAATTTCATTACAATTGGGCTATTCCTTCTTAGTGCGGGTTTTTTTTTAATAGAGTGTATCACCTGTTTTTGATGCATGCACTATTTTAATATAAATGGAATATCTATCTTTCTATGTTTCTTGAGGATTAGTATGTTACATTTATCAACAGACAATACTATTTTAAATTTATCAAAAACCGCTTTTTTTGTTCCTTTTTGGGTTTTTTCCCCCTTTCCCCCCTTTTTTGATGTATTTTTTATCATAAATTATTTTTTAACATTCGTTATTGATTTAAAAACCTAAAAAGGGGATTAATACCTTTACATTCTAAATTTAAGGTGCTTTTCGGTTTTTTTTTCCCAGAGTTCCTAAAAAACTAATTTATAAAACAATTCATTCAAGCTGAATAAACTTGAAAATTATTTTTAAGGGCTTAAAGTTATTCAAAAGTATAAAAAAAACCTCAAACTGAATTAAAAGGAATTTGATAATGCAAATTGTTACCGTTGCAAAAATGTTTTTAACAAATTGAATGATATAAAAAGAGTAGAGAAGACATTTTTGTGCTTAGTTTTGTTATGAGATAAGCAGTTAAGGTAAGTTCTTTTTGAAATAACTCAATGCACTAAATATACTGTAATGTATTGTAATGGATATGTATGTTTACAAATCAATACATTTTATGTAATTCAATTTAAACTTTTGTGGTGGTGTGATATCGATTTAAAAAAAATTGGCATCACGGTTTCGTTGGCGTGATCTAAAGTACCGTTTGGGAACAAAAAGGTGTCAGATTAACCCTCCTTCATTGGTGACCTAAATGGGAAAGAAAACCCCCCCCTTTCCGTAGAGCGTCTGGAAACATCATCCCCCGCAAAGCCCAAGCCGCGGACACATGACGTTAACCGTCCACAAAAACAGCAACCCACAAACCCGTCGACAAAGTGACGCCACCACGAATATGGTAACGTTCGTTTACCTTTCCCAAAACTGGCAGGGTAGTGTGGGGGGGATACCGATATAAACCGCAGCCAGCACGCGATGACAATTTTTGGGCGTCCCTTTTTTTTGGGAACAGAAGGTCCCCAGATCAATCTTCCTTCACTTTCTATGATTTGGGATTGAACATTTAATGAGAAACCATTATCCATTTTTCAGAGGAACAAAAAATGTCTAAATTATAGCGTCAATATCTTTCAGAATTTTCTCGATATCCAGTCGGAGCAGATTTTAATTTTATAGTTACCCTCTACTATTGTGGCGGCGGTAGACGGTGGTATAGGTATCGGATCTTTCCTTGTCACGAGTTTTAGCCCGGGCCCCCAAAAAACCCCCCGGGAGGCGCGATGCCCTTAAATCTGTGAGATCTGAAACGTCCTCCCTTTGGGGGGTGTGGTAGTTGGGGAGGGCCAGCCGGGTCTCCCCCCTCATTTTACCATGGTTCAAAAATTTCGTAGTCCGTCGCCAAAAACCCCCCGTGTGCTGAAAGTGCGACGTTAAACAATCAATACCCTGTACTATTAGCTACAAATATTTGAAAGAAAAATTTTGGTATCTTTTGCGCAGACGGAGTAATTTTTTTAAAATTTTAAATGCTCATATATCATTGAATAACTGTTTGTCATTTCAAATTTTCGTCCTCTTGCACGTGTTCAATATTCTAGTAAGTTTCAGAAACTTTGATTTTAAGTATTCTAGATATTTTAAGCAAAACATTTGGACATTTTAAACAACATTTTTGTCTTTAGTACTGTAAAAGCTACCCACACAAACACAAAATACATACAAATATCAAAATTTTAATTAAATGTATTTTGAAAATTATAGATATTGTGCTCAGATATGAGTGATAAAAAATGCTTTTTTTCGTTATTCATCTTCTTGAGGGTCTCTAAATGCGTAAGCCAATGAACGGTCTTTGGAGAATGGGGATTCTAACATATTTCAGACATGCGCAAAGTTGCAACGCATTTTCTTAACTGTTTCTCTTGAAATATGACGAAATATCTAAAACTTATAAAGGCTTTTGACTTTTGGCTGTATTGTGCAGATTTCAAATCGTTGCATAGTTTTTCTTAACCTCATTTGGTAGGTAACAGAATACTTGAATATTACAAAAACGCGAGATAAAAGTCTGTGTGAATAACCATACAGAAGACAATTCAAAACAAATTGTTGAAAATATATTATTTTTCATAGATCAAAAAAACAAAACAATTCAGTTTTACCCTTCTCATGAAAAACTTATCCATAAATTTCATTTTACTTTTTCACATTATTACATTATTACAGAAAAATACAAATTTTCTAAACAAGTAATATTGAAAGTTTTGTATGGGTGTTTGTTGTCAATAAAAAAAATGTTAAATTTATTTAATTAGAGCTAAAACTTATAAAAGGATTAAGGGATCCACAGGGGAGGGGAAATTTTTTAAAAAGATTTTCTAATAATTTTATTGTTTTAAAGAACATAAATGGTTTTTAAAATCTAACATTAAAAAATTAAAGTATCGCCCTTTTTTAAAAAAATATTTTTTTTGGGAAAAATTTTCAAAATTTTTTTAAGTTAAGAAAAACGTGATAAATAAAAATAAATTACTCATTATGCAATTTTAACGTCATTAATATACTTCTTGATCCCTCTGAAGTGTCACAAACCGCAGGATAGAAAATATTTTAAGAAATAAATATTTAATTAGCATTTAAATTTAATGGTCATGATTTTTCGTCCAAATTACTGCATGTTCTAAGCAAAAAAATGGCTGTAAAATGTGATTAAATGTAGCTGTCTTAAAACCTGCGGTTTGTTACACTTTGAACGCGGCCTATAACATACATGTTATAAATTTCATTGCATTTGATTGGATTATTTAGAAGATATTCCATTTTTCGTGCACAAATTATCATAAAAAGTTCATTCTCCAAAACACGAATTCAAAAAAATATTTTCATTAGTTAGATAAAGAGTAAATGCTATAAAACGAACTTAAAACCTCTCTTGTTTTATGTATTAGTCCTTTTTTCTCAATAATTTTCTTCTTTCCCTAATGACCCAAACAACACCAAACATCTAACACCTAAAAGCACTTTTTTAACCTAGTCGGATACCTTAAGCCGGCAGAACATTTTTTAGAATAAAATTTTTTATTGAACGCTTAAAAGTCTCTTTAAATTACGCATTTAAATCTAAATCATTCGATACATATGAGTACAGTGAGTCCCTTCATTAACTAAAAGTTTCACTAGAGGAAAAAAATATAATAGATAAATAAGACTTACTCGAACTTTGATTTTTGAAGAAATAGAGTTGAAGTCTTTCTTTCACGTTGTTCTCATTCACGTAGAACTCCACACGTACTCTGAAATAAAAATGAGAATTTTATTGTATAAAATAAGTTATTTATTTCGTCTAAACTAGTGCTTTTAAATTTAAAGACTTTTTAACTATTTCACTCACAATGAAAGAAATAATAAATCAAACTTCAGAAATTTCGATATTAAGGAAAAACGACACACAAAAGAAAGAAACTACTTAAAAATAAAAGAATTTTCTCCTTTTTTTTCAAATAAAACTCAAATATGATCTTTTGAATTTAAAGCTTTCTCAAAGTGAATATTTTTTTTAACTTTTGAAAAAGAATTAGTCTTAATTTTTTATAGATCAGTTATTAGAAATTATTCAAATATAATGATAACGAAAGCCTGCGGTGTAAAAATTCTTTTCGAATAATTTGATTTTTAAATGGCTTAAATGAAAACTTTAATAAAAATAAAAATACAAAATAAAAAAGTATTAAACTTTAAAATAAGTCTTATTTCATTACAAAATCGCTTGTGGCGTTTTTTTATTTGGTTTTATTTCAGTATATTTTAACGCCTGAATTTTTTTATTCTGAAATTATTGAAGTCTGGAATTATTTAGCCGTGGTTCTTTTGTCAAATTTAAAGTAATATATTTTTTTCACTAAAAATTCTAAACCTAATAAATGAATTATTTCCTTAATTAATAAGAATTTTGATAAAATTATGAAACTATTTTTAAATTCATTAAAGACTTTTTTTTGTAAGCTGCTTACCAAATAAATTCATAATCTGCAAACAAAAATGTTTACGTTTCAGTATTCAAATCTCTCATTTAACATAATTAAGAAGCTTTCAAATTCATTTTCAAATATCATTTGATTTAAAGCAAGTAACAGAAAGTAACTGTTAAATGCACTGTTTCTTTTGCTTCTGTGGTCAAATGATGACAATACAATGTTTGAAAATTGTCAAAAGTGAACACTTTTGCGGCTTATTTATATACAGTCGGACCCCAATTTAATGCTTTTCTTTCCCCAATTCAAATTAAGGCACAAAGCCCCTATTTAACGAATAATAACATCCGAATTAACGAATTGTTGCAAACAGCGGAAAAACTTTTCCTCATTTTTAATCAGAAAAAAAATTGGATTTTTTTTTTCAAATTACATATTTTTTTTTTTAATTCCTACTATTAGTTAACACTCTGTATAAATTTATCTTGGTGAAATTTTCAGTCATTAATAAAATACATCTTAAAGCGTTCAATCGAGCAAAAATTTTATACACATGTTTAATTTGGACGTTTATAACTAATAAAAATTAATAGATTAAAACTAATTATTCAAAAAATTACAAATACAGTCACGTTAGCATCATTTTTGGTGACTTAGCGACCCTTTTGGCGACTTGTGTCAAAACTTGAATAGGTTTTTTTTTCTCGCATTTTAAAGCCCTCATTTGAGAGCTGAAATTATCTATACACTATTGTTTGGGGTAAAAACAATAATTATAATTAATTAAAATTAATTGACTGTAACTAATTTTTTAAAGAATTACAAATACAGCCACTTTGGGTTCATTTTGGAGCGGACTTTTGGGTCAAAACTTTAAAATTTTTTTTTCTAAAATTTAAAACCCAGTTGAACTAAAATTTTTATATCCACGATTGTTTGATGACAATACGATACTTTAATGAAAATTAAAAAAAAATTTAAATTTACCAGTTCATGTTGTGATCTGTCATATGTAAAACATATTTATATTAATGTAACTTTTAATAAAAAGTGCAAAAATAAAATTTTTCTTTGTTGATATTAAGTAGGAATTGACTTAAAAAAATTATATTACTTGTTGTTTTTTTTTCAAGAAAAGAAAAGGCCTTTTCTTGTGAGCTGCAAATTAGGAAAAAATGGTGCAGATAATTATTAGACTTTGCAGATGAAGATAAGTCATGAGTTTAACCTATCGCATGAGTTTTAAAATTTAGGAAATTCTTTCTTTTCTCATCCTACTACACTTTAAGATTTTAACTCTTATGTAACAGTTTATAGACGGACTTTCTGTCTTTACAACTGAAGCCAATAAATAGCGATTCTGATGCAGAAATTGATAATGAAACTCTTGTCAAAACTGTTACATTTGCTAATGTTTTACTTTGTTTGGAAACTGAAAAAATACCTTATGCAGCAGGATGTAAATAACACAGTATTTTTTCGAGACAGGAATCAAAAAGAATTTCAAATATCCATTAGTCATTATTTTAAAAATTCCATTATTTTTAGCTGTTGAATAAAAAGTATGTACTTTCTAGCTATGGATAAATTTTGTGTAGTTGCATATTCAAAAAGTAAGTACAAAAAATTGTATTTTGTTTGAACCCCGGTACAACGAATAAACCCAAATTAAAGAACAAAATGTTCGGTACCGATGAATTCGCTAAAACGGGGTCGATCCGACTGTATATCGTATACTTCCAAATATAAGTTTAGAGTACATTTTTTCTTTAAAAATTCCCACCAAAATTCGGGTTTATAAATACACCGAACTGAAAAAAATTTCTGCAATTTTCAAGTATATTGCCAAGTGGGTAAAATGGGTATGATACTTTCCGATTAAATTGCTGTGAAGTATTTATGCTTTATTTTTGGCAATCTTATCTGAAGCTAACACATATTTTACCATTCATTTTTTAATCTTGAACACTATTTGTCCCAGTCTTACTTTCCGTGCCATTCTTTTTGTTTGGAAAATGATAGGGAACAGAGAGATTCGTATTCGACATGAGATCGTCGACCTATACTTCCTGCCTTGGAGGAAAAATTCACCTGATAAGGAATATGTTTATTCAAATATCTCAATGACTAAATGTAAATTTTCAGAACTAAACGGAATTTTGGAACCCACGGCGTGTAAGGCCCGACGCACGCTAAATCTGTGACGATGCTCAATGTTTTAATTAGAAGAGATAGGAGTGGGAGAGAGAGATTTGAACCTCGTCACTTGACCGTTGTTCAAAATTACGAGGTTCGTTTCCAATAGCCTTCGAGTTGCTTTATAGCTGAACACTGAGACGTTAATATTCACTCACTCACTCCAGTTGCCTTATAGTGCTTAAATTATATAACTATCACTGTGAGGGACGTCTTAAGAATCCTTGAGGCTCTGGGCCTCTACACAAATGTAGGTCCCATTTATAACCCTTAAAAGTAAACAGAGTATAGCATACGTCGTCAAATACTCGTACAAAGAATAACCCGAAACAAATAAATTTACATGTGATTTACAATCGCACATACCGGCTCGACTAACTGCTACCTTTTGACTGAATGATTAATGATCGTGTATGGAGGTAGGTCTAGTCCTGTACGTGGACGACGGTCCACAAGTTGTCATATTGTCCATCATAGTTGTCAAGTTGTCCACAGTTGGAGCAAGTTGTCATATCGTCCGAAATTACCAGTTTTTCTGAGAAAACAACTGGAAATAACATTTGACAGTTGAAATTATTCAAACTATGATCTTATTAAGGCTGAGTCGAGAACGAGACGAGGCTCTCATTGCGGCCAACGTCCTGGGCCAGGACCCAGTTGGCCCATGCCTTAAGACGTCCTTTGTCACTGTCACTCACGGAAATTCGGATCCCGACATTAATTTTGAAGGATTTATGTGACTTTTCTTTCCTCTTTTAGAATAAAAGTTTAATTCAAAATACCTAAAAAGTTAAGACATTTAAATTGCTAAGAGAAAATGTTTAAAAAAATTGTTTTCCATTAACTACGTTTTGTCTAGGATTAGTGGATCCATAAACAAACTGACCCCCTTAATTTGACTTAAAACAAGTTCTAAAAATTATCGGCTTTTCATGGAAATATACGGTACATGAAAAATAAATACCCTTGATTAACTACATCGATAAATTAAAAGAGTTGTTTTGATTCTACCTTTTTGATATGATTATATATATTGGAATAACAAAGACGATAACAGTTTATTATAATAATGCTTGTAAGAAACTGCAAACATCTTTTCATTCAATATTTATTTGATAGCGTGCCAGTGATTTATCGATTGGGAATGCATCTGTGACTGTCCCACACGTTAGGCAAATTAATGTGCGCTTAGAAATAGCCAGACACGCAAATACGGGCCAAATTACCCTAAAAGTCCTCACGGAAAGCACTATTTGTTCGTCTATGTACAAATGATTAACTACAAATATAAAACAGCATGTTTAAGCAAATGAACTGAAAAATCCACAAAATGTATTCCTAATTTTCCATAGAAAAATTTGTTCACTTAATGTATATGTTTTATCATTCAAATTGTGACTAAAAGCTTTCAGTTTAACTTAATAAGTTTATTTATTTATATTTCCAATATTTTGGTTAGTGGGAGTTACAATTCCAATTGTTATGTATCATCGAAAGAATATTATATCTATATATCTTCTCTCGAACATATCGAGATATTTTCTCAGATATATACGAGAAATTTTCTCTTCTATTGAGCTGTGTATAGAAAATAAATGAATTATTATAAATGATAATACTGAATTTCAACAACAGTGGAATTAAATCAAATCATATTCAATGGTAAATAAGACTTCACATTTTAGATTTTTTTAAAAAAAAAAGAAGAACCGATTATTATTTTTAAATGATTAAAATGAAAAATAAGTTTTGTTTTGATTTATAATTATTTTTTCTCATAAGTATGTAAATAAATTTTCTCACGTAACATCATGGTCATTTGAGTTAAGAAGCAGACTTGACTTAAATTAAAAGAACAGCTAATCATATAGTATTAAATATATCACTGATGTTTTGCTTGCAGCATTATTTCAAAAGATAAATTTGTAATTGAAGAATGAGTAAATGAAGTATCTAAGTAATTATGACTACCACAATTCCTTAAATACGGAATCATTTATGTTCTGATTCTCAGACATCTTTGCTTGATGGCATTAAGATTTATTCTATTGTTAGACATTTGTAGAGGTTTTAACCGCTTTTTAAGTTTCATTGTTTTTGGT
>BMAV01022709.1:0-59394 GCA_019973955.1 Trichonephila inaurata madagascariensis
AATTGATGAATATAATATAGTCGGCACTCCATTTTGCGAACCTCTATCTTGCGAATTTCTCTATTTCGCGAACTTTTTCCTAGAACCAAGAACATTTTATGATTTTCTTCGTCAAATAACCTCCACAAATAGCTAAGTGCATTTTCCATTGATCGAACTTTCACTCTTGGGATTCGATTTTTTTCTCTCTGTTTTTGAAATATTTCTGGACCTACATGTGATGTAATGAGCAAGTAAAATCATTTGAAACTATTAGACTTGAATTGTGTGAAAAAAAATACGCCTGATGAGGTATTTCGTGCACTGCAAAGATGCGTGGAATGAGAGAAAACATTAAAAAAAAGAACGAAAAAACTCAAAACAAAATTAATAGACTTAACCAGTTGTTAAATTGAAGAACACGCATTCTTAAAATTATTGGTCATAAAATATGCATGTTTAAAATTACTTGTAGGCTTAAAATTGGAAAATGTTATTAAACTTTTCGTTAATCATAATACAAAAGTAATTTTTTAAAGTTGGAATTATATATACTGAGTATTTCTTGACAAAGTTATTTTTTCCCTGTTTTCCTAGCCGAATTCTTCTTGATAGGTAAGATATGTAAAATAAATAGATATTAACTTACACAAAAGATGTGTGAACAATTAATTTTATAATAATGTATAGTTATGTGAATTTAAAATTTGTTTTAAGTGGTTTTTAAACTATATTGAAAGATAAATCATTTCACGAAAATTTCAAAGTAACGAACTTTTTTTCAGGTTTAGTGACGACTGTAATTTAGTGAAATTTTTGTCATATTTTCAGGCGTATCGGAAATAATAACATTAATTTGTAAAATAAGAAATAGATGTGTTTGAAAACAGAATTATACAAACTATTTGTGAAAAAATTGCTCTAGGTTATTTTCTTAGAAAAATAACATTTTCTTGTGAAAGACTCAAATTGAAAATGATTATTTCCTGATGAGTATTCTTACATGACAATTTCAAATACAATTTGTATTTAAGATATGAGCAGAAAGAAATTTATTGCATACCTATCAAACAAAACAAAAAAAATGAATTAAATACGCTAAGACAAATATTCCATCTTTATTCTTAACCCTATGGGCAATGTTTATGATACCCAAGAAAATGTAAACGTACTTGTTCATTCACTTGTGGATATCACAAAATATTTCCACGGATTTAAACAAAATAATAAAAAAAAAGACTGCGCACCCATTTCTTCGGCAATTCTAAAAGTAGAATAGTTCGTTTATTTTACTGCAACTGCGCATGCGTTCTGAAACCGACTGTATCTGTCAATCATTTCTTAACCACACCCCGTTGCTATAGTAACGACGGGTTATCTTTTTACACGCATTATCGCTTTGACGTCATCCGAGTTGCAAACAACGCCATCTGTTGGATAAAGGTAGTTTTTAAAAATGCGGGCGTCGGCCTTAAATCTTATCTCAAGAACCCATAAAAATCCAGATCAATTCAAGAGCTCCATGTGGACAACAGCATGCGGACTTTTAAGAGCAAAAAAGAAAGCTCCTTAATAAAGCAAGAAAAAACTTTAGGGAAGAAGACTGGATAAAATCTAAAGAAGTAAGAGCGCAAAACTTAAACGAACAATCAAAGACTGTAAAGAAAACTTTTGGCACAAGACATGTGAAAAAATCTCTTCTCCTAAAATTCTTTTTAAAATAATCAGAATAATCAAAAATAGAACAAATCCGAACTATTCCTCATTTAATATAATTGAGAATAACGGAACCACACATACTAACAAACGAACAATCCCAAGCAGACTGTTTCTTACAATATTACTCAAAACAAAACAACCATAGTATTTCAAATATCTATATTCCGGACAATAGTCAAGATATTAATAAACCCTTCTCTTTAAAAGAATTAGAAATAGCAATATCTCATCAAAAGAACAGCAGTCCAGGGCATGATAAAATTTCTCTCCAAACAATTAACCATCTCCCCATCAAAGCAATAAATCTTCTCCTGAATTCCTTTAATGACAGTTGGTCTTCAAGCCAAATTCCAAAAGATTGGACTCACGCAATTATTCTACCTTTCATAAAACCTCACAAAAATCCCAAGGAAGTTTCGTCATACCGTCCTATATCTCTTACTTCAGTAATTGCCAAATTATTAGAAAGAATGATTCTGCATAGAATGTTAGATTTCAGTTTTCAAAATAAAATTTTTCATGTTAATCATCATGGTTTTTACCCTCATAGAAGCAGCATTAATACATTACTTCAATTACAGCATGATATTATACTGGCTAGAGAACGCAAGGAATATTTTATTTTGATAGCATTAGATATCAAAGCAGCATATGACTCAGTGTGGCCAAGTGGCCTGGTTTCTAAATTAAAAAAAGTTGGATACTCTGGTAGATTACTACGATGGATACAAAACTTCTTACATCAGAGAACAATACAAATTAAATGGAGGAACAATTTTTCAAAAATCATTAAAAATAATTATATGGTGTACCACCAAGGCTCAATCTTAAGTCCTTTTCTATTTATGATTTATATGGCAGATATATTTGAAATTCAACACGACAGCCATCTTCTGGTTTACGCGGATGACATATTTTTATACAATAGCGGTACAAATTGGAATAAACAATAGGCAAAATACAAGAATCTTTAAATAATATTTCAGTCTGGTGTTAAAAATGGAAATTGTCCACCTCTCCAGAAAAAAGCAGCTTAATCAACTTTTCCAGAAAAAGAAGCACAATACCTCCATTACTTAAAATATGCGACAAACCTATTCCCGAAGTGAAGAAACTTAAAAAATCCTGGGTATAATCTTCGACCCCAATATCACCTGGAAATATCATATACATTACCTACGTCAGAAAGGATTCAAATATTTAAATGCCATTAAAGCCTTATCTTCTCCGAAAATAGGAACAAGATCTGATCATCTATTAAATATTATCAATGCCACAATCCGTTCTATCTTTGACTATGGAAGTCAACTTTTTTCCTTTTCTAGCAATACCAACAGACAAAAATTAGAACCAATTTATAATGCTGCCTTACGATTAGCCCTAGGTCTCCCAAGAAACACCCCATTAGATTTAGAGCAGAGTCTATGAATGGAAGTATTGTTAATCGGCATAATTTCCTTTGCCAAAAATTTATAACTAAACAAATAGCATTAAAAGACTGGTCCCCGAACGCAGAGTTATTTTGGGATATATTGGGTTGTTCGGAAAGTAATTTCGTTTTTTCCCGACAGAGGAATTAATTGTATTTTTTACACCCAACTTCACATTTATGCCGTATAATTTTTATTTGCTTTGAGAGCTCATATAGCAAGGCTTGTGTGTGAAAAATTCCAATAAATTCTACGCAGTAGTGTTTGGTTGGTGCCCTTTTAAATATGGAGAGCGATAAGCAGCATTTTCGACATATCTTACTGTTTTACTACAGAAAGGGTAAAAATGCTGTTCAAGCCAGAAAAAAAATTGACCGATGTGTATGGAGAAGGTGTGTTGACAGTACGCCAGTGCCAGAACTGGTTCGCTAAATTTTGATCCGGCAATTTTGATGTCGAAGATGCACCACGTTCGTGAAGGCCGGTTGAATCTGATAAAGACGCGATAAAGGCATTAGTTGATGCGAACCGGCGAATAACAACACTTGAGATCGGATTAAGGTTAAATTTATCAAATTCAACAGTTTATGACCACTTGAAAGGCCTGGGATTATCCTCTCCGCATTGACGTCTGCGATTCGCTTCTCAAACGTCACGAAAATATCCGTTTTTGAAGCGCGTCATCACTGGGGACGAAACACGGGTTGTATACAACAACGTCAAACGCAAGAGGTCATGGAGCAAAAAAGATGAACCGGCTCAAACCATTTCCAAAGCCGATATTCACCAAAAAAAGGTGATACTGTCTGTTTGGTGGGATTTTAAAGGAATCGTTTTTTTTTAGCTTTTACCGGATAACACAACGATTAATTCGGAAGTCTACTGTCATCAGCTGGACAAACTGAATGATACACTTCAACAGAAAGGTCAGAACTAATCAACAGGAAAGGTGTAGTGTTTCACCAAAACAACGCGAGACCTCACACAAGTTTGGTCACTCGCCAAAAGCTTTTACAGCTTGAATGAAATACAATGCTACATCCACCATATTCTACAGACCTGGAACCATCAGATTATTTTTTTTCCGGTCAATCCAAAATTTTTTAGACGGTAAAACCTTCACCTCAAATGAGGAGGTCAAAAACCACCTCGATCAGTTTTTTGCCAGTAAATAACCAAAAATTTTATGAGAGTGAAATTATGCTACTGCCAGAAAGATGGCAAAAGGTGTTGGACTAGAGCGGCCAATATATAATTTAATAAAGTATTTGTTTATTTTACGAAATCTGTCTTTCATTTCCACAAAAAAAAAAAACGAAATTACTTTCCGAACAACCCAATAAATAATATTTTTTATAAACATAGGGAAAAAATAGATCAGTATTTTTCAAAAGACAATCAACCTGTTCCAAGAACTTTTTATATCTAAAATGGATATTCTTCAGTGGATCCCTCCTCCTCCAATCTATGAAAATCACAAAATAAAAATCTATACTAATGAACTACCATTTCAAAACAAGGATTTTCCAGATGTCACAATACAAAATATGTTTAATGATTACATTCAATCAAACATTAGTAACAATATCATAATAGCAACAGATGGTTCAAAAAAAATTCTAATCAAACGTCAATAGGAATTTTAATCCCCAAGAAAATGTTCGACAAAATTTTATACTGAAAGAAATAATTTCAATATTCACAGCTGAAGCTATAGCCATATGGACTGCGTTAAAAAATTGGGTTACTGAAACAGAAAACTATGTCATTCTAACGGACAGCTTATCAGTTCTAAAAGTATCAAAATATTAATAGAAAATCAAATACGATAATATTAAATTTAAATTCAACTCATCGCATGGAGATTGCCTCCAAATAGCTCAATCAATAACTTTTCATTTTGGATACCAGCTCACAAAGGAATAAAATTAACGAAGAGTTGATGAAATTAGCTAAATCCGCTCCCAGAACCATGGAATATTATTCATTGGATTACTTAGGAAGACCTACATACATATTCCAAAAAACAACACAAAAAATAAGAAACGAAAATATGGAAAAAAGCAAAAACATAAAAATTATATTTATATTTCTCATCTTGAAAGTGGAATAGACAGGCAGCAAAAATAGAAATACACAAGAAGTCTTAATCAATCAATAAGTTTGCGAGCTAAAAAATTACCACTAAATGATATTTATTTTCCTTTATAAACTAACAGATTCTCCTTTTATTGTGCAGATTGTCAAGTACAGAAACGAGTAGACACTTTATATTAAACTGTGTCAAATACAAATCACAGCGTGAAATTTTAAGAGAATTTTTTGTCTCCAACCACGAAGAATGGTGTAATTTCCTCAAGCAAAATGTAAAACAATAGAGCAGAAGTTCAAAAAGTTGAAGAATTTTTAACATCAACCAAAAGATTCTAAAAATCCCAATTAATAGATTTTCAATATTCCACTCTTTCTTCAATTTCAGTTAAAACTTAAGGCAGAAAGTCAAAACTACTGATAAGACAGTGCAATCACTAACCGTACATTACAACTCAAGCTAAGATCTAATTCATAATACATCGGAGCATAAGGCCTTAGCCAAGTCTCCATTTTTAGTGTTAACCACTGTACTGAACTGAACTGAACTATTGTAACTATATATCATTGCTTGTGTTGTTGCTGTTGTGAGATGACGTTGTCATCTCATGCTTAATAAAATAATTTAACGAAGCTTCTGATGCAAATGTTCTCCGGAAAACATTCTGAAACCAACTAACATAACATATTATACTTTCAGATATAAATTATTTACACTATTTTAAGCTTTCATTACACAAAACTTTTAACAATGTGTTACGTTTGCTGAGCAGAGATCAGCTTAGGGAGGTATTTTCAAAAATCGACCCTCAAGAGTGTTACGGGAAGTTTTTATCTGCTATTAGATCTACATACTTAAAATTTAACAAAGGGTTTGTTTTTGTTCAGCTGAGATATGCAAAAAGCTTTTTTTTTTTTTTGTTTAATTTGCAATTCACGTAATATTAACTCATTAAAAACTTCTTTATCCTTCAATCTGTGTTGTTGAATTTTTCAGTTCACCCGTGCGAAGAACGGGTATACCAGCTAGTATATATATATATATATATATAAGGCCCAGGGGCTGATGGTAGTGCATCGCGCTTCCACAACACAGGTCCGGAGTTCAAACCCTGAACTGGGCAAGATTGAAATCCTTTCGTCCCTTCAGTGGGTCGATAAACGAGTACCAAGCTGGCTTGGGAAATTAACATTGGAGGTTTCGCGTCTGACTAACCACCTAACCGGAACATCTGCTCATGCACCTCAGGGTCCAAGGTCATGTATACTGAGATGGACATAGAAGGTCTAGTCCCTCATGGGCTGTTTCGCCACTCAGTTAAGTTATATTTATATACACTCATGGACAAAAAAAATTAGCGCACCAAGAAATAATTGCGGGATCGTAACGAAACTCGGCGTAAAGGTACATGTCGAGGAGATATACAAATGATTAGAAATGCAGCGTGATTTCGCATTACGTATCGCCGGTAGAGGGCGTTTAACTTCGTTTTCCGTGGAAAATAAAACAGGTAACCAAAGCTTGTTTGTGTGTGCTGAATTGCTTACAAAAGAAGAGCTGAGGTAGACATGCCATTACGCCGTTTTCGAAGACAATATACGACGGCTGTCGCGGCGAGCAGAGAATCATCGGCATGATGATGGGAGCTGGGTGGTCAGCTAGGCGGAAGTAACAAATCATTTAAGCCTGCTGATTGTGTTGAGAGGAGGTGTTGGGACCAGTGGATCCGAGAGATATCATTTACACGAAGACCAGGCTCAGGACGTCCTTGCCAGACCAGTCGTCGAGAAGACCGCCACATCGTAAGAAATGCATGCGTACAACCAACTGCTTCATCGTTCGCCATCCAGGCACATGTAACTAGGGGCCTCTGTGTCTTCTCGAACCATACGAAGGCGCCTGGCTGAAAGACATTTGGGATCGCGGCGCCCATTACGTGTGCTGCCCTTGATGCCCACCCATCGACACCTCCGTCTGGAGTGGTGCCACGCATGAGGAAACTGGACTGCAGGGGAATGGAACCAAGTCGTCTTTAGCGACGACTCCAGATTCAATCTCGGCAGTGATGACAATCGTTATTCGTTTGTGGAGACCCCGTGGTAAACGCCTTAATCCTGCCTTTGCTTTACAGCGACACACCACTCCCACAGCTGGTGTGATGGTATGGGGTTCCATTGCCTACAATACACGGTCACCCCTAGTATTTATCCGTGGCACCATGACAGCCCAGTGGTTAGTCTATGACATCCTTCAACCACATGTGTTGCCACTCATGCAACGGCTGCCAGGAGCCCTTTTTCAACAAGACAATGCTTAGTTTCACACGGCAAGGGTGTCACAAGACTGTCTCTACTGATACTACCCGCTTCCTTGGTCTGCCCCTGTCCCCAAATTTGTCACCAATGTCAAGCATATCTGAATTATTTGGGACGGCGAGGATTAATCCCACGAGTTTGAATATGAACTAGAGGCAAGGTTACAGCAAATATATGGAATGGGAAACGTCTCAAGACATCTACAGAACTTGTATGCCTCAGTACCTGATCGTATCATCCTTTGCATTTTGCTCTAGAGAGGTTCAACAGGATATTTAAATCCTCTGTTGTTTTGCTTTTTCTCTGAAATAAATTATCCTTTTTCTTTGATTTTCTAATCATTTATTATATCAAATTAGTTTCATTTGACGACTCCTTCTGTGGTGCGCTAATTTTTTTCTTCATGTGTATATATATTGTATTTAAACTTATTGACACAGATATATCAACCCTAGCCCTGAGCTTTCAAATGTATTCAAAATTCAAAAACATTTTTAAAGCCTTCGCCTCTTGATTTAAAAAGGATAGCACTTGAATTTCTAAAACGGAGAATATAATTATCTTTTACATCCCCGCAACTCGGGTGTAGATTTCCGTAAAAACCTGTCTTAGCGGATATCTATTTAACAAATAACATATCTACAAATTCAAATCTAACCCTTTAACTGCCAAGTTATTTTATTGACTTGGATACATAAGTAATGTTTTTCGTTACAAAAATCAAATGCTCGGTACAAAAATAAATAAACTTAGTAATTAAAAATTTATATTTTGAATTACATGCATAAATTATTTTAAGATTTTGTAGTAACCATATTCGCTTAAGATTGGCTGCCACCTACAACGTGACAGTGGTAAGTTAAAGTTTCTCGTGGAACATTACTTTTTAAATAAAAATAATAAGTTGAAAATGAATACGTATTAGTAGTTCAGTAATTTAGTTTATGTAGACAAAACTGGATACACACTTTTCAGCACCAAACCAACTCCGCAATCCTTACACACCGGGTTGTGCTTCCTTCCTCATCTTTTCCATTTCATGCTTTTTTTTTGAACAAACTTTGCACTATCTTATGGGCTCACATTTCACAGGAGTAGAAAACCTTATGGGATATAAAATGTTCACACTAAGACAGGCAGACTACTGTAAGTGGTCTTCTTTAGTCAGAAACTTCATCGCATTATATTTATGTAATAATTCCACTACAACCTGGATTCAAAATTCTAAAAATGTAATACGTTTCCCAAATACATTTTTATAAGAGAAAAATAGTACCAGAGTAACTTGTCTAATAAATGTAAAAATATCTTTTTAAAATATTTTTCTGGCATTTTCAATTCGGATGAAAGGATAATTCTGATCACGTGATCTACTCCACCATAGTTAGACTGTAGTCAAAAATAATTTTGGCTAGAGTATATATTCATTTTATTTTTTGAGCTTGATCGTGGAAATTATGATGAATAATCACATCGAACACCATTTATAGTTTTGCAACCCCAATTAACTTTTCCCCGATATAGATTCGGGTATGACAAAGATGAAGCCGAAATAAACTCCTGATATGTATTCAGGTATAATAATAAGAAGAACCAGAAAAAAATATTATGCCGTATAATATTCGGGCATGACATTTTAGAGCACTAGTGCCATGACCGAGATAATCACCAGGCATGACTGTTAAAGGCTGGTATAGTTTTGAAACCAGCAGTTTTCGTCTATTAGGCCTCTATATTTCTCCTTGATTTGAAAAACTGTTCTCTGATTTTTTACTCTCCAGCAACCTGGTGTTAAAACTTAAAAAAGTCAAATTAAAAATAAGAAATGCAAATAATATGATTCATCATAAATTGCACATAATTATAATCAAAAACACAAAATAAAATAAAAAGCAAAAATTGATGATCCTGTCTCTCTTTATGCTATAATGTAAAGTTCAGACTTTCTCAAATCGATAATGGTAGTTTAAAAGCTCTTGCAAGTATTCACAGCATCTGTGCATGTCAATAAACATATTGTCATAAATAAACTATGCTTTTTTTTGGAAACTTAATTGTTACCCAATTTATAATTGTTTTCTTTTTTAGAACATGCCAGAAAAATCTTAAAAATTTAAATCCTCTTAAGAATTTTCGTATATATCTTCCATAAAGGAATGATACATTTGATGTATAATTGTCATTTTTTATTTTCTATAATCCATTATATTGTGATACATTAGAATCCATAGTACTCAACAGATCCTAAGATTAAAATCTACATTTTATTAACAAGCCTGTTTCAAAGTTAAAATCTTATTTTAATTTGATCTAATTCTTTATATAAGCTGAAAATAATGATAAAACATTTACTGTAGCAAATAAATGAGATGAATAGCGGGTTAGGTGTTTCGCATTATGCTATAAAATGTGAATATTTCTAAAGCCTATAAATGACCCTTGTTGAATTGGCTGACATTGTAGTCTCTACATGTTTTATTGAATAATGGTCATGATTAGAGGGATTCCATTATTGTAACTGACTGATACGCATTAAATCAAAATCCTTACGTTGTCGCGGTGTGGAAATAAGAAAAGTGGGGGTTCTAGCTCCACTCTCGTTACTTGATCGTTATTTAAATTACGAGGTCCGTCTTATTACTTTGACCCTAATAGAACTCATAAATGAAATATTAATAATATGTCAATTTACCTCGTATTCCTAAAAATAAATTCTTTAAATATACATTAGAAATTTCAAATTACATTTTTTCCAATATTAATAAATTGTTTTCATTAGTAAAAAAGAGAAAATGCTTTGAATTTTTAGAATACTTGACAGTAAAACGCAAACAATAAGCTGATATCAAATACAAAATATTATGACTACAAACATATTTAAGTTGTCGAGGAGCTTCATGTATCTCGGTAAACTTGTTTATATAAAAGGATTATATTATTCTTATTTATAATTGTTTCTTTTGCGAGTAAGGACAACATATTGGGGATTCTTAACTTTTTTCATCTTTTGTACAAAAAGGTTATATTCTTAGCCTTTGAATAATCCTTACTTTTTTATTTAAAATTTCAAAAGAATTGCCTAGTATTGCTTAAATTCTAAGATTACTGCTCTGATTTTTGTGCGATAATGAACTGACTTTGGTGTGTTATTTTGTGCATAAGATAAGAGTCAATACATTCCTACGAAGCCAACTCTTTCTACCAACATTCAAAACAATTACAAAACCTTTCCTTCTTAACGCACAGACTCCACAGTCGGGTTATATTTAACTGACAATTTTTCTTTGACTTTCTTCAAAACGAAGGAAGACTTTAGCTTCGAATATCCCCCCCGCTTCGTTTGGACAGTCCCCTAAATGACTGGGTGCTTTTTACCTTATCTCTCAAAATCTAACACAATATCAGTTCCCCGAAGGATTATTTTTATTCTCCTGATAACGTTCGCAAAGTAGGAGCGAGCTTTCTTGAAGGGCTTGGTTGGCATAGTTTCTATTTATCCTATGTACGACAATTTCATTGAAAAGGAAATGCGCTCTCTAAAGATTTATTACGCCAACAAGAGGAAGAATAGTTTTCCAGCTACTTGAAAGAAACTTTGGAAGATTTAAAAGAAGGCAGATGTGCATATCTAGGTTTTATTACACCAAAAAAAGGCATATGATAATCAATAATGATTATAGAACTAAAGCATCAACAATAATCAAGAGGGACAATCATTCTTTGTCGATATAAAAGATTTTAAAACCTGCTTTCATGCTTATTAACAAGAACCATCTGATTCTGTATTCAGAGTTTCAAACGTTCAATAGCCTTAGAGCGCACACCCACAAACACTCCTTTCTTTATACTATCATTCGTAAAAAGTGTGACTCACAAATAACTAGGCGGAAAAAGAAAAAAAAAGAACAAACACATATTTTTTTTACTTCAATATAACTATATATTAGACTAGGTTCTGTGATTATATTTATTTTTCAGATAGATTTTAGAGAATTTTGCAAAATTTTTTGTAATTTTTATTATAAAGGAAACTTTATATATTTTTTTAATCAGTAAATATAACACTGTAGAACTCTAAAATATAATATATAACAAAAGCAAGGATTTCCTTTTTGCTTTTAAGGTTTTTGTATAAATCGGGGCATTTTTCTTATGCTGAAGAACTCTTAATATACGTTTTCTACAAATTTTGCGACATAGCCATCCTGTGATGACTATGTCTAGGGTGATTCGCGTAAGCTAGAGGTGAGGATTATCTAAATGATGAGACATTATGTAATTCTTAACACAACTTTTATTAAGAATAACTTAAATTACTTAATTCTAAATAACAACTTTCTTAAAGTGAAAATGAGTCAACAATTAAACCTTATATTCAAGTCAGATCGCGCCACTAGAACATTTATCTTAATTATATTTAATTAACTGTCTAATCTAACTTCTTATACAAAATATTACCTTTTATAGAGTCACCTTCCTTCATAGGTTGAAGAAATACCTATTACGTAATTATAGATGAGAAGATTCAGACTTTCTTAATCTTTATTATATTTTAATTGAGATGAACGTATCCTTCTTCCAGAGCTATAGGACGACTAACACTTGTTCCGAATGATTCCACACCAAGTTATCTCTAGGCTTGCCGTTCTATCTCATCAAAGCTTCTATCCTTTTAAAGTATATCTCATTTGCATATTCGATCCGTTTCTCTTCTTGGTATTGGGTTGGAAAAGTTTTGCCATTAATCGTGGCCGTCAAAGAACTTAGGAGTTATGTTAGAAGAAGGACGCGAGAGACGTCACAACCCCCTCCAAGAAGAAAAACGTGATTTACTTAAGTGTTCGCAATGCCCTTAATAAATTACGTGCCTAAATTTTTATTTCTGAATCTCTTCGCTTTCTAAGTTTTATTTAAATTTTAATCTTGAATCCTCATTTTAACTTTTATAATTTCCAATATTTATCTTGACTTTAATTTTCATTACTCATCCTAGAATTAAATTTAATATTCAACTTAATTTTAAATTTAAACTCTTGACAATAAATTTTACTCCATTAACTAGGCCAACATTAATAATTACTGTTTAATTCTTGCTCACTCTCACTTTTTACATATATACTCTTAAAGTAATTATACACTTAAATTTTCTAGAACTCTTCTTGGGTGCGCAAACCCAAACTTTGCATCTGTATCATCATTTCATATGGAGCTGGCATTTCTGCTCCCTTTTTTCCGTGTTGAAGTTATCATCTATTACTACAATTTTCAGGGTCTGTCGCCCTGAAATGAAAACTCTTTGAGTCATTGTTTCCAATTTATGTTTACATAATATCCATAAGTTTCACAATTTTTATGCATTATATATTATTTGTAAATCACAATAAATTTTTATCTTCATCCCCCACATCTGGTTCCAAAAAAACTCCCAATGAGCCGCGCAGCGCCGTTATTATTATTGTTAGTGTCCTGATTACGCCGCGTCTCCCTGAACCAGATGTCTCATAATACGGAACAATACAACAACATATATATATATATACACATATTATACAATTACAAACATTTTTCAATAAACCATTAAGGAACAGAGACGTTCTAACCCTTCAAAAAATCGATTTTTCAATTTTCATCTTAAAAAAAAGTAGATTTAATGCTGATTCCAAAAATGTATAACATGTATAGGTTTAAAGCTTAATATCCGAGTAATTGCGGTTTTAAAATGTAAGCAACAGCTGTCACGCCTGTTGTTTACGTTATCGCACGTCAACTGCCACGCCCATTTTACAGCTGACCGAAGCATATTTTTATGTAGATTGGTTTTTATATCACTTAATCTGATTTATTTATTTTATTCTTGTGGTTTGAGAAGGACTATAACTACTCAACTCAATCTTGTTTATACCCCAAGCTGTGTGCGAATTTTAAACATTTTGCTTTCTCGTGCTTGAGTTACAAACACGTGAGTTACGAACTTCGTATTTTGACTGCTAATTTACTTTTTTTTTGTTTACATTCAATTTGTTTGCAATTTGCGAGAATTTTAAACATTTGAAATGCCTCGAACAAAAAGGTTTGGGCAAGTTAAACGTCATTTAATTCGTAAAAACACTTCAGTAAATGCTGAGGGTGAACGAGTTGATGTCAGTGCATCTAAAAAGAAAATTGAGAAGAGGAAGTATCTTTAAGGACTATGAAGATAATTTTTCAGTTGAAACTCAAAGCAGGTATGTCATTATTGACTTAAATATGCTCAATGATATTTTCAACAATATTGCAAAATGCAGATATTGTGATAGATCTTTCTGCTTTGATGTTGCTGAAAATAAAAGTAGTCGCAAAGGCCTTGCTACCAGTGTGTCAGCAACTTGCAAGTATTGTGGTTCTGGTCATTCTTCAATGACTTCAAATACCGTGTCAGATGGATATGAAGTAAATCTGAGGTTTGTTTATGGCATGAGGTGCATTGGAATTGGCAAAAGTGCAGCTCAGATATTTTGTGCACTGATGAACTTACCTCCTCCTCCAGCTAAATTTGAAAGACTGTATACGCCAATTTTTAAAGCGTTGGAAACTGTTTCATCTCGTTCAATGGTTAACAGCGTTAATGAAGCTATCATTGAAAATGAACACAGTAAGAACATAGCAATTGCTCTTGATGGGACCTGGCAGAAAAGAGGACACTCTTCGAAGAATGGCGTTGTAACTGCAACTTCTCTCGATAATGGAAAAGTTATTGATTTTGAGTGCCTATCAAAATATTGCTTTGAATGCAAAAATACGAACAAAACCTGTGATAATTGCCAGTTAAACTATCATGGATTTAGTGCGGGAATGGAGAGTGAAGGAGCATTGCGGATTTTCAGTCGCTCCTTACCAAATTACAATGTTCGGTATGTTAAGTACCTTGGAGATGGAGATTCGAAAGGGTTCCTAAAAGTTCAAGAATCAAACATATACGGTGATGAATTTCCTGTTGAAAAACTAGAGTGCATCGGCCACGTCCAAAAAAGGATGGGAGCAAGACTGAGAGCCCTAAAGAACAATTTAAAATCCACCAAGCTGTCAGACAACAAACCAATATCTGGACGAGGAAGGCTGACTGATGCAGAAATTCTTCTGCTGCAAAAATATTATGGCCTAGCCATAAGAAGAAATGTTGGAAAATCAGTCGCAGATATGTCCAAAGCCATCTGGGCAATATATTTCCATAAACTGTCGACAGATGAAAATCCGCAACATGCTTTGTGCCCTATGGGAGAAGAAAGTTGGTGCGGGTACAATAAAAGCATTGTATCAGGTGAAAAATACACCCACAAACATTCCCTCCCAGAAGCAGTTCTTTTTAAAATTAAAAATTTTTAGAGACTTAACTGCAAAAGAACTGTTATTAAAATGTCTGCATGGCCAAACTCAGAACCCCAACGAAAGCTTTAATAACTGTGTGTGGAATCGTGTGCCGAAAAACACATTTGTGAGCAAAAGAACTTTGCAAATGGGTGTTATGGACGCAGTTATATGCTTCAATGAAGGTGCATACGCAAGGACAGAAGTATTAAAAGCATTAAAAATCAATCCAGGCATCAACACTTGTGAAGGCCTCCGCAAAATTGACTACGTCAGAATTTGTGAAGCTGAGATGGCTGTTCTAAAAGCTACCAAAGAAGCCAAAACAATAAAAAGGCAAATTAAAAGGAAGCAGGATGCTTTAGAACAGTCAATGCAAGATGAGTACAGTGCTGGAAAATTTTAAAGTAGAAATCTTAGGTAAGTGCATCATTTTATTTAGTTTTTTTTTCAATTTTCTCAAAATGTGTTTTTTCAGTTTTTAGGTACATGTGTAGAAAAATCTATTTGTTATATTTTAATGAAACTTGGTATGAGTATTTGTGTCATGATAATGTATTTAATGCTACTAATTTTGTTTCTGAAATGTTAATATTTTTACTTTTATTGCTCAATTTCTAAAAAAAAAATGCCATTTTTATCAAAATTTGAAAAAGTCAAAATTCAAAAATTTTTTAAAAAAATTCTGTGCAAGGAAATATAAAAAAGAACTATTACATTTAAATAGGGGTACAATTTTATAACTAAAACAGCATGTTTTGTGGTGTTATATGTTATAAAAGGAAAGATACATGTACCTAAAGAGCACCATGTATCCGAAAACTTTTTTTGGTGTGTACTTTTTCGAATCCTTATATTTCTTAAAATATTTTATATATTTAATAATTTTATGTTGTAGTATATTAAGAAAAATATATATATTGTATGACACAAATTTTTTATTTATGGAGTCTTTCTGTTTTTGAAAATAATGTTCTTTCGAAAAGCCAAATTTTGCTCATTTTGTGTCATCGAGAACGTCCCGGTTCCCCTAAAACAAATAACCAAAGGAATTGTCGCATCTCACGAAGTCATACATCGAAGCAAACAAATGTGCAATTACAATTGTTTTCTCCAAAAGAAAAAAATTTTTAACAAGTCAAAAGTTCAAAAATAAATATACACTCATTGTAGTGTTAACTTTTGCTTGGCTTATAACTTTTAAACACCGCCCGAGACTTCTTTCTTTGCAATAATTCTTCCGACCACTTGTTGGAAGATCATAAAAAAATGAAACAATACAACCTGATTTTTATATTCGGTCTCCCACCATGACGTCCAATGATGAGGTGCTACCACTGTTCTTTCCTCTTCTCTTTCCTCGGCTGCACTGGAATTCCTTATGATGATTGCTGTAGGGCTTGTAATCTCCTTGTCGGCTTTTCCTTGTTTTCCCTGTTGCTTCCTTGGCCGGTCGGGACTCCTGATCGTTTCTTTGGCGTGGACGTAAGCTGTATCTCGTTCCATCTTGAACTCCAGTTGTCTCCTTCTTACTCTTCTTTCTACTTCTAGAAATAGTACTGGATGAAAAAGGTCTTTTATTATTGTGTCCCTTTTTGTGCCATTTTCTCTGTGGTCCACTTGCCCCTGATTCCTGTGATCTCTTTATTCCCTTATCAAATTTTACCCTTTTACTTTTCCTTTCGTTCTTAAATGAACTAGGAAGCGATCTGACCAGTGATCTGCGCTTATCGGTCCTATCTGTATTTTTATATTGTTTTGATTGGCGATTAATCCCTTTTGCCTCTAACTTACGTTTCACCGCAGATCTTTCTTTCCCATAGTGTGACTCATTTAATCCTTGATGAACATTTTCCGAATTACTAGTTTCCTGACGTGATCTAATACTATTTGGGCTACCTGTTCCTAACTCGACCTCGTCACATTTCCTATGACGATATATTCTTATTTGATCAACGTTAACCGTTAATCTTTTTCCTGATTTCCATATTACAATATTATTGTTATTTCTTACTTCTAATACTCTATAAGGTCCTTCAAATTTTTGTTTAAATTTAGCGCAGACTTTGTTAGCTGCTGAACTTAAGGGTGTGTTTCTAATAAGACCCAATCATTTACCTTAATTTTTATATCTTTTCTACGTCTATTATAATATCTTTCCCACCTTTCCTGTTTAATTTTCGTACTTAGTCTAGCTTCCTTAATAACTTCTCTATATTTTTTGATATTTTTGAATTTTGAACTTTCCGATATCATAACTAAGTTTTGAAATGGTAATCAATTTTCGACCCAAAATAATTCAGCGGTGATTTTCCGTTGTTTCATTTCACCGCCGTACGAATAGCAGTAAAGCAAAACTCACGCAGATTGATCCCAAGGTATCGTGTTGATCATTAACATAATTTGCAATCATTTGTACTATATCTCGATTAACTCTTTCAGTCCGATTTGCTTGTGGGTCATATGCAACAGTCTTCACATGCCTTATGCTAATTTTTCACAGTGCTCAAAAATTCTGATATAAATTGGGACCATTATCACTTATTAATTTTATTGGAGCTCCATAACGCGATATAAGTTATCAAAAAAAATATCCGCTATTATACGAGATGAGGCCTTTTAAGAGGTATAATTTCGCCCATTTCGAAATGATCGGTTATTACTAAAAAATAGGTTACGTTTTTTCTCGATATAGGATCGCTAATAAATTAACGTCACTACTCTTTTGGAAAATTTTGTAAAATTTGGGATTTTCGACCAGTGGAAAAGCTTTTTTTATAGTTATTAACTTGGCACATATGGAGAGACATATTGATCAATAATTTTCTAAAATGGGAAATAACAAACGTCCAAATTTTATGATACGTTTTAAATCTTCCGGGTGTCCCCTTTCCGTCTAAATTTCTCTTATTTCACCTTAAAGATTTTAATGTATACACGCTTTTCCCCAACGACGTTGCGTGTTTCGAAAATAACAATCCTTCAAAGACAAAATCTTTGGGACCAATTCTAAATACGTTGCATTAACCGAGTTATCTTCCGGGTTTTCTAAATATTTATGAAAACCCCAATTCGGGGTCATTTTTCTGTTCTGTTATTAATTGTTCCCGCGAAGTAAGTACTAAACCCCTATTATGGACAATTAATTTTCTCCCATTACTTTCCCCGGGGTTCTTGAAAGTATGTCAGCCACTCTTTTTGAGTTCCGGGCTATGTTCCCATTCTATATTAAATTCTGCTAATTTGAGTGCCCATCAAATCCTACTGACAAATTTTGCCATTTTTAGGCGTGTTAAGGCGCGTGATCTGTTATACTTTAATTTGGGAATGTCCCAAATATGTTCTGAAACAACGCCCCTACTACGCTAACATTTCTTTCGGTTACCGATAATTTTTCTGCGTTGTTCAGGTACTAACAAATATAACGGGGCTGTTTTGTTGATTAAGCACGCTCCCAAACCGACGAACGGCGTCTGTAAATAACTCGAATGGCTCCTGAAAGTTTGGTAATTTTTAAAAATGGCGCTTTGTTCCGCCGCCTTGACCTCTTCGAATGCCTTTTTTTGCTTCATTGACCAGACAAAATTTTTTTAATTTTCGTTTAAGATTATAAAATGGTCCAAAAAATCCCCATAATTTTTAATAAATTTCGCGTACCACGGGACATACCAAAAACTTGGGCACCTCTTTGAGTTACGGGGGGGTTTCATTTTGTATGGCTCGAACCTTTTTTCTCATCCGTTTTTAAATTCCCTTTACTTAATTAATCCTAAATATTTTAATTTTGCACCCAAATTTCTTTTCTTTATTTTAAGTCAATCCTGCATCTTGAAAAAGAAAAAAAATTCCCTTTTAAAAGCTTCCCCAAAATGGTGAGTGAAATGGAGAAATTATCACTCATCCATGTAAACACTCCAAACCTCCCTACACCGGTTTTAGGGTTAGTCAATTGCCTTTTGAAAATTGGGAGCTGCTCCGATAAACCGAATGGCATCCCCTTGAAAGCATGTGCCACTTTACAAATGGGTCTTAAAATATCACGGGGGTTTACTGCCATTTTAAAATACCCACTTTTAGATCAAGAATGACATTATTGTTGTATAGGGGTGTTTGTTTAAATCATCATTAAGGAAAAGGGGGTCCGGGGGACTTTGTGATCGAATTTAGTTTTTTTAAATCTACTGCAAATCTATATGCTTCTGGGTTATCCCGGGGGTAACCCCCTTTTTTTTTTGCATAAACAACTGGTGACGCGTACGGGGTTGGGAAACAATCGTTTCCTCTTGTAACATTTTTGTATGTGAAAATCAATTATTGCTTGCTTTTGTCGGTCGGCCTATATATGGCCGGGGAAGCTACTGGTAAGGTCATCTCCGTGTGTCAATTTCATGGTACCAAAAGTATGAGTAAGACCTGGAACGTCTGAGAATAATCCCTTATAACTACTAGAAAGCATTTTAGCCGGTTTTTGTTTTTCTACACACTCCCCAATTTTTGTCTTTACAAGGGAGGCTGACTAAATTCATTTGAGATCGAGACTTGGTGTAATAGTAGTACTCTTTTAGGGTGTTCACCCCTCAATGTAAATTCCGTCGAATGGCGGAAGTCAATTCGGAGAAATCAGCCTTCGAAATTCATGCTAAGCTTTTATACAATTAAATTTTAATTTTCACCAACGAGTTCGTAAAGGATTGGTAAATCGTCTTAGCTTTCTATACTGGAGGTTAGGGTTCGATTCCACGCGATCAATTTTTTTTTCAATTCATTTAATTATTTTTTAAATTCAATTAATTTTATTAATGAAAGGTTTACATTAAATATTAATTGGTATATTTTTTGTAATTTTTGAATTTTACAAAATAAAAAGAAAAAATTTAAAAATATATAATTTAAATTTTTTACTAGTAAAATTATTAAAAATTATTATTTATTAAAATATTTAAAATTATTTATTAATTAAAATATTAAAAATAGTTGTTAAATAAAAATATTTTAAATAATTATTAATTAAAATTATTGATAATTAAAATTAGTGAATTAATTATTATTTGGTAAAATTAATTAATTGATCACTATTTATACTAGTGGTAATTAATATTTATTATGGTTAATCAATGCTATTTATTATAATTAATTTATTATTAAAATTACTAATTTTATAATTAAAATTATTATTTATTATTAAAATTATTGTTTATTATTAAAATTATGATTTTATTACTGAAATTACATGATTTATTACTGAAGTATTATTAATTTGTCATACAAATTATTTAAATAAATTTATTAAAATTATTTAAACAAACTTTTGAAATTAAATAAATTTATTTGAAAAGGACTTATTAAATATTTTATAAAATTGTAAAATAGTGTAATTTAATAACATATAAAAAAAGACATATTTTTATTATATTAATTGTGTAAAATAATTAATTTAATAATAATATATTTTATAACTGATTTTATATTATATATCTTTTATTTATAGTACATATTTTCACATTATAAAACTAAACTTGCTTTTTGTAAAATATCATTTAATATTTATTATATATTTTATTATAAATATTATTTATTAAAATATAAAATATATTTGTAAAATTTAATATAATTATTTTATATAATCAGAAATAATTTTTATTTTATAAAATACAAATATAATTACAAAAACATCATTTAATATTTAATAAACCTTTCATATAAATAAATTTATTTAATTAAAAAAAATAATTAAATGAATTGAAAAAATTGATCATGATGGAATCGAACCTAACACCAGCATAGAAAGCGGACGATTTACCAATCAGCTACGAACTCGTTGCGGAAAATTAAAATTTAATTGTATAAAAGCTAAGCATGATTTCGAAGGCTGATTTCTCCGAATGACTGGCCATTCAGAAGGAATTATATTGAGGGGGTGAACACCTAAAAGTACTACTATTACACCAAGTCTCGATCCCAAATGAATTTCATGCAATTAGGTACCCTCTCCTTGTTAGATAAATCTATCTCCAACCTTTTCCTCTTTAATTGGTTTCATACACCCATTTTATTTGAGAATCTGGAATTTTTCAACGATTTTTGATCAAAATCTAAAATAATCTTTGATCCACTTATAAAATCAGCACCTAGAATACATGGGTATTCTACAAATCCGTCAACACATACAAAATGACCAATTTCTTTCAAATTGTCTGATGCGAATATTCAATTCTACAATTCCCATGTTTTGGCATTTCGCACCCTGTGCTGTTATTACCTGGGCTCGCGATTTTAATTTTAGCATAAAAAAAATATTTTCTATATACTTCTTCCGATATAAAATGATTTATCTGCTCCGGTGTCCCATAGTGCTTTCAAAAATGTGTTATTTAATAAAATAGGAACGTGGGGAAGTTCTACGGGTGATATACATATCGGAGAAAGCAGTGGCGTTTCTCTTGATACTTTTGAGATTTGATCTTTAACTTTTACAATATTTAATCGTCCCCTTTGCATTCTATCGCCTCGACTGAAATTTTCACTCGAACCTCTATTTCTACGGTCCCTCTATTAAAATTATCATTTCGCTCATTTCGAAATTGGTAACCTGTTGTTGAATCTCTGGTCACTATTTTGAAATCTATTCTCATCGAACCCTCTATTGCTTTGACGGCTATTCTCATAAAAATCATTTCTACCATTATTTGGTCACCACGTCAACTTCAAATTTCTCCAGTTTCTACTGGTAGCGTAAAATTAGGCATTCTATGCGCGTTTTGACCTCGTCTTTCTACATTATCATTCTGTGAACCCTTTTTTAATTTGCAGAATACCTCTCTTCGAATTTAGCTAAGACTTCCAAAAAGTTGTACAGTGTTCTGCGGATTGCGCACTTCCACATAGTCCTGGATCTGGTTCGAGTCCGAACTAAAATATGATCCACCAATTCTGCTGGGACATTCCCTAGTTCCTAAATTTCTCTCGGTTTTAATAAATCCACGCCACGCGAAATCCAGTGGGTTCCTGATTTCTTCCCTGCTGTGAAGCAAAAATTTAGCTTGTAATTCTTTCTTATTTTTGACCGCGGGAAATGCTAGCTTCGCTAATTCAGCCTTGAGCTGCGCGAAAATCCGTGGCGTATTTTTGCACTAACACCGATCAAATATTGAGTACCAATCTTGAGCCCTTCCCTGAGGACTTTTTAAGTGGCACATGACAGATTACTTGGGATTTCAAATAACTGTATTTGATTTTCTATTATTGTTTCTAGGAACTTTCTAAAATGTTCTCTGACCCTGAAAAATACATTTCAGGTATTACGTATCCACCTGCATTACCTAACCCAGAATTAAAACGTTCGGGCGCCATTGCGACATAGCCATCCTATTGATGACTATGTGTCTAGGGTGGTCACGTAAGCTAGAGGTGAGGGATTATCTAAATGATGAGACATTATGTAATTCTTAACACAACTTTTATTAAGAATAACTTAAATTACTTAATTCTAAATAACAACTTTCTTAAAGTGAAAATGAGTCAACAATTAAACCTTATATTCAAGTCAGATCGCGCCACTAGAACATTTATCTTAATTATATTTAATTAACTGTCTAATCTAACTTCTTATACAAAATATTACCTTTTATAGAGTCACCTTCCTTCATAGGTTGAAGAAATACCTATTACGTAATTTTAGATGAGAAGATTCAGACTTTCTTAATCTTTATTATATTTTAATTGAGATGAACGTATCCTTCTTCCAGAGCTATAGGACGACTAACACTTGTTCCGAATGATTCCACACCAAGTTATCTCTAGGCTTGCCGTTCTATCTCATCAAAGCTTCTATCCTTTTAAAGTATATCTCATTTGCATATTCGATCCGTTTCTCTTCTTGGTATTGGGTTGGAAAAGTTTTGCCATTAATCGTGGCCGTCAAAGAACTTAGGAGTTATGTTAGAAGAAGGACGCGAGAGACGTCACAATTTGAAAGAAAAAATATCGGAATTAATAATTTCGGTTTCGAAGACTCATCTTTTATACATCAATTGTCATAATAAAAAATGTCGAAGTTAGTTTCTTGGATTTTATAAATAAATTCGAAGGACTAAAATGGATAATTTTAAGAATCTGTAACGAATATTTCTGTAATTTTTTTGTCGTTGCAAATATCTTTTCTTTTTTCGTTTTTTGTTGTTTATACAGGATTTAAAAATGTTTTTTTTTTGATGTTTCGATATAAAATTTTTAAAAAATTTCTTCATTAAGCATAACGTAAGGTAACAATAAAAATACGTTTCTGTACATTAATACATTGTGTAATAATGCATAAATTTTCATCAAAAATTGAATGCAAAATTGCTTAAAGAGTTCTCCACAAATATATTTTTAAGTAGTTTTACAAGTATAAAAATTAATAAAAATGTAGAACTGAAGTATTTTTAAATTTGGCAGATGCATATAGAGAGAACTATGCGTGTATTATAGTAAAAAAGCATGCATTAAGAAAATACGTAATGTCATCCTTTAGTATGAAAAATTATAATAAGAATCATTTAAACACACGGTACAGCGGCTCCTTTTATCACATTATTTCCTGTGAAAGGTGAAATTGTCGCGTTATGGGTTAGTTGTGGGTCATCCCAGACTATTTTACTTTGTTCTTCGGAGACAACCTCATCTTTAACCTCTGGCTTTAAATTTAAAGATTGATCTAAATCATCTTCCTCATTTTCTAACTCACAATCAGAATCAGAATCAAAAATTTCGTCTTCTAAATCAGCTAAAACTTTCGGAATCTTTTCAGTGGTAAGTCCTCTTTTACGTTTAGGCATTTTTTTTAAAAAGGAATCAAATTAATTTAAAAGGAAATGAATAAGTAATCGAAATGACAAAATCACTTATAAAAATAACTATGCACTCTCCACTAGTGAGAATTTAAGCATAAGGGAAAAAAAGAGGGATTTCTAGATACGGTTGAAAGAGGGAACTGTATCGTCCTCCCTTTTAAATACAAAAGAAACCGGTCAAGCAAATAATGTTCCAGGATTGTAATAGGTCTCATGCTGTTTCGAAAGCTGTTAAGAGGGGAAAGCATTGCGTGGCCGCTACAGCGGCCAGAGCCGTCTTTTAAGGGTCTGTTCCTCTTGGCCGTTAGATCGGCCAGCCGTCCTCAAAAGGTTAATGCTCTCCAGGGTTACAAAAATGTCCGAGATTTTGCGAATTTTATGACTGGCGAGGAATTTTTTAATTTTAGACCTGAGTGTTCTACATTGCGTATTTATACATTCTCTTACGGCTTTGCATATTTAATAATGCTGTTCTGAAATTGGAGGCTTCAAAAACCCTTAAGCATCGGCTTAACGGGGAACGTTTGGGCCCCTGCAAAGTTAGATTTTGGGCCTCCAAGTTGGATTTTACAAATGGTAAGTACTTGCAACAGTCAGGTTTTGGGCCCCCGGGACCCCCGCAGTGTGGGGGTTGTGGGTGTGTACGTTACGCCACTGCACTTAAGACACATTCTGAATGATTGTTGTAAAAATTTATGAATATTTTCTCATTTATACAGTAAAAATTGCGAAACTTACAGAGTTCCTTGAATTTGTGTTAACGTTTAGGAGACGGCGGTTTTTGTGAGAAAAAAGCCCTTAAAGACGCCGCTTCCAGCGAAGTTTACTTCCCCCTTTTTTGCAGCTGATTGATGGCACCATAAATCGGCGGACAAAAGAAGCAGGGTACTCGGTGATATCCCGCTGAATAGTGGGGATGTTCGCAGCTTAGAAAGTCCCTAAACACAAATAGTCTCCCTTTCTTAGGGAAACATGTTTTCTTGGAGAAACCATTTACTAATGTTTTCAGTTCAAAAAAATTCAAAAATTTATTTATATCATTTTTTTAAAAAAAATTCTTACCTTACAATTTAAGCTGCTTTTCACCTAGATTTCCTCTTCGATATTATTAAGAGCATAGAGAAAAATAGCACAAAACAGTGGTGATAATGTAAAGTATTTCCATAAAAAAATTAACGCATATATTGTAGAAAAAGGTACAACAAACTAATCCAAATTTAATTGATTTTATTTAAGAAAAATTTATTTAAATTTTGATTTTCACTAAATTTATTAAAATAGTTATAAAATGTTTTAAATTTATTTTAATTCATTTAAATGTAGAATTTGGTACACACCTGGTGTTAAAACTTAAAATAGTCTAATTAGAAATAAGAAGTAAATAATATGATTCTTCATAAATTTCACATAATTATAATTAAAAATACAAAATAAAAATAAAAAGCACAATTGCTGTTCATGTCTCTTTATGTTATAATGTAAAATTCAGACTTTCTCTCAATTGGATAATGTAGTAAGTTTAAAAGCTCTTACAAGTATTCACAGCATCTGCATGTCAATAAACGTATTGTCATAAATCTTTTTTTGGAAACTTCATTGTTACTCAATTTATAATTATTTTTCTTTTTTAGAACATGCCAGAAAAATCTTAAAATTTAAAACCTCTTAAGAATTTTCATATATATCTTCCATAAAGGAATGATAGATTTGATGTATAATTGTCATTTTTTTATTTTTCCATTCTTTTTAGAACATGCCAGAAAAATCTTAAAAATTTAAATACTAATTAAGAATTTTCATATATATCTTTCATAAAGGAATGATAGATTTGATGTATAATTGTCATTTTTTTTATTTTCCATATTGTGATATATTAGAATTCATAGTACTCAACGAATCCTAAGATTAAATCTACATTTTATTAACAAGCATTTTTCAAAACTTAAAATCTTATTTTACTTTTGATCTAATTCTTTTTATATATGCAGCAAAATTATAATAAAACATTTACTGTGGCAAATAAATGAGATGAATAGCAGTTAGATGTTTCGAATATATGCTAAAAATGTGAATATCCTTAGCCTATAAGTGTTGGTCCTTGTTGAATAGTGCGACATTGTAGTCTCTACATGTTTTTTATTAAAAATGGTCACGATTAGAGTTCCATTGCATAGCAGAGCTGATACGCATAAAATCAAAACCTTACATTGTTATGGTGTGGAAATAAGAAGTGGGGGCTCTAGCACGGCTATCGTTCTCGTTACTTGATCGTCAATTAAATTACGAGGTCCGTCTTATTACTTTGACCCTAATAGAACTCGTAAATGAAATATTAATAATTTATCAATTTACCTCATGTTCTAAAAATAAATTCTTTTAAATACACATTATAGAAATTTAAAATTATATTTTTCCATCATACAAATTGTTTTCATTAGTAAAAAGAGAAAATACTTTGAATTTTTAGTTTACTTGATAGTAAAACGCAAAGAATAAGCTGATATCAAAGACAAAATATTATGCCTACAAACATATTTAAGTTGCTGAGGAGCTTCATGCATCTCGGTAAACTTGTTTATACAAAAGGATTATATTATTCTTATTTATACTTAATTGTTTTTTTGCGAGTAAGGACAACATATTGGGATTTTTAATTTTTTTTCACCTTTTGTACAAAAAAATGATATCCTTAGTTTTTGAATAATCCTTACTTTTTATTTAAAATTTCAAAAGAATTGCATAATATTGCTTAAATTCTAAGATTACTGCTCTGATTTTTGTACGATAATGATCTGACTTTGGTGTGTGATTTTGTGCATAAGATAGAGCCAATACATTCCTACGAAACCAACTCTTTCGATCAACTTCAAAACAATTACAAAAACCTTTCCTTCTTAACGCACAGACTCCACAGTCGGGTTACAGATAACTGACAACAATTTTTCTTTGACTTTCTTCAAAACGAAGAAAGACTTCAGCTTCAAATATCGCCCCCACCGCTAAGTGAATGGGTGCATTTTACCTTATCTCTCAAAAATCTAACACAGTATCAATTCCGGAAGGGTTATTTTCCTCTCCTGATAACGTTCGCAAAGTAGAACAGGGCTTTCTTGAAGAAGGGCTTGGTAGGAATAGTTTCTATTTATCCTATGTGCGACAATTTCATTGAAAAGGAAATGCACTCTCTAAAGATTTATTACGGCAACAAGAGGAAGAATAGTTTTCCGGCTACTTGAAAGCAACCTTGGAAGATTTACAAGAAGGCAGATGTGCATTTCTAGGTTTTATTACACCAAAAAAAGGCATATGATAATCAATAATGACCCGAAGCATCAACAATAATCAAGAGGGACAAGCATTCTTTGTCGATGTAAAATATATTACAACCTGCTTTCATGCTCATTTACAAGAACCATCTGATTCTGTAGTCAGAGTTTCAAACGTTCAATAGCCTTAGAGCGCACCCGAACACTCCTTTATTTATACTATCATACGTAAAAAGTGTGACTTACGAATAACTGGGCGAAAAAAAAAAAGAGAACACATTTTTTACTTCAATATAACTATCTATTAGACTACGTTCTGATTATATCTATTTTTCAGATAGATTTTAGAGCATTTTGCAAACTTTTTGTAATTATTATATATATATTATAAAGGAAACTTACTTTATTTTTTTAATCAGGAAATCTAACACTGTAGAACTTTCAAAGTATAATATATAACAAAAGCAAGGATTTCATTTTTGCTTTTAAGGCTTTTGTATAAATCGGGGCATTTTTCTTATGCTGAAGAACTCGTAATATACGTTTTCTACAAATTTGAAAGAAAAAATATCGGAATTAATAGTTTCTGTTTCGCAGACTCAACTTTTATACATCAATTGTCAAAATAAAAAATGTCGAAGTTAGTTTCTTGCATTTTATAAATAAAGTTGAAGAACTAAAACGAATAATTTTAAGAATCTGTAACGAATATTTCTGTAATTTTCTTGTTGTTGCAAATATCTTTTCTTCTTTCGTTTTTTGTTGTTTATACGCGATTAAAAATAGGCTTTTTTTATGTTTCGATTAAAATTAAAATTAAAAAAAAAAACTTCTTCATTAAGCATAACGTAAGATAACAGTAAAAATAAGTTCTTGTACAGCAATACCTTGTGTAATAATGCATAAATCTTCATCAAAAATTGAATGCAAAAATTGCTTAAAGAGTTCTCCACAAATATATTTTTAAGTTGTTTTACAGGTATAAAAATTAATAAAAATGTAGAACACAGTAGTATTTTTAAATTTGGCAGATGCATAGAGAGAGAGCTATGCTTGTATTTGTAAAAAAATATGCATTAAGAAAATACGTAATGACATTCTTTAGTATGAAAAAATAAAATAAAAATCATTTTAAAAAATCACCAGTTAAAGTTAAAACTCATTTTTGAATAAACTGTGAAAATAAAATTTTTATGTAACATATAGTTCTTAATAATACTAATATATATTATTATTTGAATAATAAAGTAAAGAGGAACACATATTAGAAATTAAAAATTTATTTCCAAACTATTAAATATTGTTTAAGTTGAACATAACAATCCAATAATTTTATATTTTAACAACAAAATAAATTTTATTCTAAGTTAGAAATTTTTATACAATAAAAATTGAGGTTAGAGAATTTATTTATTACAAAAAGGAAATAAAATTATTTATTATAATCAAAATTATTTAAAAATGGTAAAAAGGTATATTAGTGTAATGATTTTACAGGTTTTTTTTATAGTTCTTACGCGTACGAATGTAAGCAGATCAAAATAGTAAAAATTATTTAATTGTAGCAAAAAGAACATATATGGGAAATATGTAACGTACTATAATGATTTTTATTAGTGTGGGACTTTTTGAAAACAATTATTTTAAATTAATATCTATTACGAAATACTCAAATTTATAGAAGAAAGTTGTTATTCTCATTAGTTTTCTTAACATATATATATATATATATATATATATATATATATTACAAAATTTACGAATTCTTTTTAACAATTCAATGACATTTCAGTTGCCATAAAACTATACAAGAATTATAATACAAATACAAATGAATACAATGACAAATTTAAAAAAAACTGGAAATGAGCTCCTTCAAATCAAGAATCTATTTAAACTATCTATATATTGATATTATTTTACATGATATTCTTCAAAACAATTTACACACAATCCTACACTACACAATTTACACGAAACCGAAGTGCGTCTCCTTACACCTTTGGACGTACACACAACACAACGTCGTTGAACTTTTTTAAATTCAGGCCAATGATGATTTTCAAGTCTATTGCTAAAATTTGGTTCTGGGCTAGTAAAAACTGTTAGATTATTTTCACTTTGTAAGAGCTGCTTGATTAAATTTAATCGGAATATTTTATGGCTAATGCTTTTTCCCGTTTTGATTTTGAACAATATAAATGCATTTAATACTGTCAAATCTAATAAATGAAAAAAAGTTTTTGGTCCATTTTAGTGTTTTACGACCAAATGTATAGCTGTTTGCCATACGATCACTCAGATCTACAAAGCCCATATTTGAATTATAGCATGTTATTAAAGCGGGCTTTTCACAACTATCGTTGCACAAAGTTGTTTTACTCATTTCTGGATCGTGCATGTTGCTTAGCATGAAAACTTCCCTCTTATCCTTCCAACACATGGCTGTCATGCCACTGCCAAATTTTATCGACAAATCACCTTTTTTCATTTTTTGAAAAGCTAATTTTTTTGGATAGTTCTTCCTATTGGAACGCATGGTGCCACAGGAATTCATTTTGTATTCTTTATGTAATTGCTGGAACAATTCTGGGGATGAAAAAAAATTGTCCATGAACAATTTGTGCCCCTTATTTTTTATACTTTCAGCCAATTCCAAAACTGTTGCATGCGTTGGTTTTACTTTAATATCACTTTTCAGTCTTCCTCTATCTGCTCCCAAATATACTTTCATATTGAAAGTATACCCTTTTTTATCCACAATTTTGTATACTTTGATACCAAATCTTTTCCTTTTTTTCGGAATATATTGTTTAAATATTATCCGTCCCTTAAAAGAGACAATTACTTCATCGATGGCTAACTCTTCAGTTGGATCATATATTTCTTGGAAAGAATTATTTAAAGAGTTAAACACATTCCTTAGTTTCCAAAGTCTATCGTAATCCGAAGCTGTTTTATCCGGAGCATTGTCATTATTTTCGAAGTAGATTTAAAAATCTGTCCCTCGGCATAATTTTTTTAAAAAAGGGTGTTTCCAGCATTGGATCCGTCGACCAATATTCCTTTATATTGTCCTTATCCACATGACCCATCAAAAGTATTAAGGAAAGAAATTTTACAATCTCTTCTTCGTTGGTTTCATTCCATCCAGGATTATGTTTTCGCAAACTTGATGGTGTTACAGATTGTAAAACTCGAGTTGCATATATATTTGTCTCTTCAGTAATTTTTCTTACTATAGAGTTTTTAAATATGCAATTAAAAAAATCACTTTCTGTGACACATGGTACAGCGGCTCCTTTTATCATATTATTTCCTGTAAAAGGTAAAATTGTCGCTTTATGGGATAGTTGTGGGTCGTCCCAGACTATTTTATTTTGTTCGGAGACAATCTCCTCTTCAGCCTCTGGATTCAAATTTAAAGATTGATCTAAATCATCTTCCTCATTTTCTAAATCAGAATCAGAATCATCAAAAATTTCGTCTTCTAAATCCGCTAAGACTTTCTGAATCTCATCAGCGGTAAGCCCTCTTTTACGTTTAGGCATTTAAAAAAGAATCAAATTAATTTAAAATGAAATGATTAAGTAATCGAGATGTAAAAATCGCTTGCAAAAATAACTATTACACTCTCCGCTAGTGAGAATTTAAGCATAAGGGAAGAAAGAGGGATTTTCAGATAAGGGTGAAAGAGGGAACTGTATCCGCCTCCCTTTTAAATACAAAAGAAACCGATCAAGCAAACGATGATCCAAAGCTGTAATAGGCCTCATGCTGTTTCGAAAGCTGTTAAAAGGGGAAAGCATTGCGTGGCCGATACATCGGCCAGAGCCGTCTTTTAAGGGTCTGTTCCTGTTGGCCGATATATCGGCCAGCCGTCCTCAAAAGGTTAAAACAGCTATCAAAAAGTATTATTTCATAGCAACTCAATTTTCTTAGTTCGTTACTTACAAAAGAAATAATTCTTTCCATTTTTGAAGGCCTTATCTTGCGAAATATACTCAAAATTATTATTTGGGTTTTTGTTTAATATCTAGAGGAAAAAAAATTATTTTTTTTTTCAAAAGTTTTGGTCCCCTCAGTTATTTAAAATTTAGCCTGATATTGGAAAACTACTTCATCATCGCAACACAAGTATTTCGGGAAATATTCCCAATCAATTTGTCAATTCAAAAAAAGCCCCACAAATCTTACCTTCTCCCACAAATTGGGGGGCATTCGGAAATAGGGAATAAAAAAAATTTGGTATAATTCACCCAGGAAAGTATTTCAAAATATTCCAAATTAATCTGTCTCCAAAAAAAAAAAAGATTACAAATTTATACCATCTTCTACGAAAGAATTCTAATGCTTTTAAAGAGAAAATATTGACATTCAAGAACAAAAATTCTTCTCAAGCATAGACAGTTTTTATAAATAACTATTAATATTTTTTGGAGGATCTTACGGAATCTTCTCACTAATCCTCGGGGGAATTTTTGGGGCAATATTCGGTTTTAATTCACGCCATCCCCCCTCAAGAAAAACCCCTGATATGTGTTTTTTCACAAAAATAAAAAGTAGTTTTGTAGTTGTAAAAGAAAGAAAGAGCTGAGAAACTGTTACAGGGGGGAAAAGGTAATATAAAAAGTTGTTTTTGTACTTGTTAAAAAACGGTGTTTGCCAATGTTTAAATTAAGGGAATTTATAGTCAGAAAGGGGGTAGTTAAATTAAATTATTATTTGCTCTTGTTCACTTAGGGTTTATTGCTTTTTTAATCATCTCCTAGGACCTTCACTTTAGGTTTAATCTGTTGTTGATTGTTGCTTGAGTAAAAATAAATAATAGTTATAATGGAGTTTCTGTCCGTTTTGTTTCCTCCCACATTCTTAGGTGGGAAGGAAGGAGCGACTTGGGGGTGCTCACAACTTAGAGTTAAGAAAAAAATTTTATAACTTTTTAAGTTTCTTTAATAAATTTACGAACTGTAATCTGGTTTGAATTTGAAGATAGTGTACAAGTTTTACGAAAAAAAAAATTTGAATAGATTCTATTAATATTAAGACTTTTTGGGGGAATGCCATTGTTAACCCGGTAATTCAAAATTAAAAGGTAGGGGGGGCAAATTCTAAAAACCACTTATTGAAGAAAGTGAAAGTAATATTCAAAATTTCAAGACTGATAATTCGTGTTGCAATATTTCCAAAAAGGTTGAGTTTGCAATATCTTTTTGAAAAATTTCTCCAGGTGATAGGGTTTTTTTCAATTATAGAAACATTTGGTCTGTGAAAGTGGTAGATTTTCAGTATCCTCTGTTAAATATGTGCAAAATATATTCAGAACATTCTTGTGAATTTTTTATGTAATTAAAACAGATAAATCATTTAAAAAAAAAGGGCTTATATGAAAAAAACAACTAAATAAATAAAATTAAATGTTTCAAGAAACTGTTTCATTTTTTTTGTAAAATTTAAAAACTTCCTGGGTCAAGCCCTGAAAAATTTAAAGGGGCCCGTTTTTGATATCAGGCAAAACAAAGGGCTTTGAGGAAGGAGGCTAAGAGCAGAAAAAAGCATCATCGTCCACATTTTAAAAAAAATTAAAACAAACAGGGGGGTAATGATTTTCAAAAAATCAAAAAACCTTTTTTAGCTGGGGGTGGGCGCCCCGTTATTTCCAGAATAAACATGAAAATATATATATATTTATTTTTGACAATGCGAAAACAAATAAGCAAACACAAAAATGCAAAAAATGTTTATTCCGTTTAACAATTTTTGAGCGGGGTTTATTTTTAACCCTTTAAAACTTCCAAATGTTTTTAAAAGAATCTTCAGAAACGAAAATTTCAGCATGTTAAAAAAAAAAATTTTAAACCCTTTTTTTAAAAACTTTTTAAAAGTTAATTAATTGTGCACGTCAATTTGATAATTAATCAATTCACGCTAAAATTTAGTGTATACCCTTGTTGTTTTATCCTTCTGCAATGAGACCTGTGGGAGTTAAATAAAGGTGTCTCGCTTTTTATTTATTATTAAAGTATGACAAGTCTGCTTGGGCAAAAATAGGTTTGGGAAACAATAATTCAATAGGATTTTTCATATGTAGCAGGTGGATTTGTTATAAGGTGGTTTACAAAAAACATTAAATTTTGTAATATTTTAATTTTGTAAAAAAAAAATTCCACCATTTCTTATTATTTTTTTTATGATAAAGAGCTTTCAATTACTTTTTTTATTTACGTCATTTTCATATAAAGAAAAAACTAATTCATTGTTAGAATTTTTTAACGAATACCACACATGCCGATGAAAACTATTATTTCCCCCTACTTCTTCAAAGTAAAGTACAAATTTTGTTACGCAGAAACGAATTCTTTTCAAAACTTTTGGTTGCAAATATAAATAATTTCTACAAAAAAATTAAAATTAACATACAATATAGCTTTTCAACTTATAACACGACATTTCTTCTGGATACACTTCAAGTTATTTTCACTTTATAAACAAAGCTTATTCAAACCACAACCCAGAATGATCTCGAACACGACTGCCAGAAGCCCATTTCTCCCGAGTTCCAAAATAGACTCGTCCAAACACAAATTCCCCATGTTGTATTTCAGACGCTAGTCTTTTTCAAAACCTCTGCGTATTGTGTGATATCTTAATAGCATTATTGAATTCTTGTGATTTATGTGTTGGAGGAGTTGTTTTAAAATAGAGTTAACTTCCTGTATCGTTTCTCATTTGTAAGTATAAAATCACTTTTTAGTTCTTTGTGTGTGTGTGTATTGGCTCATTCACTTAGAGCTGTTTTGTGGTTCAAATGTAATATAGGGGGCCACGTGGTGAAGTCCTTTTTTTGGCGACCAAAAGCGGTCGCAAAGGTACTTTATTCGGAATTATTTAATATTTATTTTAGAATGAATGAAAAAGTATAATAACAGAATTGCTTATTTACAAGAATCTTTGAAGATTTCATGGTACAAAGTTTCAAAGTATTGGATATCTTGTACAAGATGGTCTTAAATAATATTGCAAAAGTATACATATTTCAAAATAATGCATTTTTTTTCTGCCAGCTTTAATCGTTAGTTTAAGAGAAAAAAAATAAGATTTTGTATTCCCAAACTTGAAATTTAGAATCTGATGGTTGTATATAAAAATTGTATTCTTTTATAATAAATTAAATTGAACAAATTTTTGTGTAAGTACATGAAGAAACATAGTTTAAAATGTACATGATTTTTTTCTGTATTTCTTTTCAGCTGAAAATATCAAATTGTGATTGACTTATTTCAAAAATGTTCTGTAGAAAGAGACATGTAGTAAACAAAGTGTTAAATACTTACACCCTTCCAACTGATGAGCAAAAGATAGTTAAGGTACGTCATTGGTATTACTAGTTATTTAGATATGTGATTAGCAACTAAATAATTTATGATTATATAGCTAATTTCTTTTTTTATTTCTTTTTCTTAATATATTACATGATCAGTAATTGTAGCATCAGTGGTATCAAAAAAATTTTCACATTTGTTAAGCTTAAATATATTGCAATGTATTTGTTTATTTTTAATTCTGATTTTTATTTATTAAAAAGTATTTGTAATTCATCGTATGATTAAACTTTAAAATCTGTTGAAGTATATGAGACTCTAATGATTTATTTTGGTAAAATTGAATATTTCTCCCCTTCCTTTACAGTTTTATTTATGGTTTCAGTAATGTTGGAAAAATAAATAAAATGTATATTTTGTTTGCAATTTTAAAGAAGTAGTTTAAAAAATTTATTTTATAGAATCTCTTGTGAGTTTCTTTAATATTTTAAAAATATTCTTTTAGTTGGTACGAAGTTGTGGAAATAATTTGCATGAAGTGGTTACGCCTGAAGGAGAGAAATTTTTAGTCACCATGCCTACAAAATTTAGAAACTACCTCTGGGTAGGAAGAGGTAATTGATAATTTTATTTTTAAAAAATATATATTTAGTTGAAATGCCTTGTTATCAATTTTAAAAAGTTTGTGCTGTAAATATATAAAAAATCTAATATTATGTATGTATGTATATATATATAGTATTGTTAAAGATTGGCTAGTTACTAGCATATTTAATTTCCACCAAAGATTTTAATTAAATGAGACAAAAGTGTTTCAATAATATAGGAACAAACAAATGTTTAACTACCAAACAAAGCAAATATCTTATCAAGATGTAGAAATATTAAGTAGAAATACACTGTTTAATTAAAAGCAAAATTATTTTGTGGAATTTTAATGCAAATGAATTTTTCAAAGTATTTGAAAAAGATATGGATCAAAATTGTTTTATACAGATGGGCATAAAATAACATATGTATTTTGAATCCTATACCCACATACTGTACTTGGTAAAATAACGTAATACATGTAAAATAGGCATTGTCAAAAATCCTAAATGAAAATTTGAGTCAAAAAGAAAGGTAAGAAATTTATATTAAATGCATTCTGTTTATAAAAACCATGAAGATGAAAGAAAAGGTTAAGAGAATTATCATTGTGTTGACAGTATGGGATCATGCTTTATTAGTTAAGCTGTATTATCAGTGGTGCATAATTATAAGTGCTACCTTTCATGAATCCTTACTCTTGAAAAAGTTATGTTTATCCATCCCTTCATAACTAAATTAGGAAAAATTTGAATATGCAGAAACTGTAGGAATACAATCAAGCTGGGAACCTAAAGGAATAAAATAGCAGTAAGTTGAAGACAAGGGGCATGTTCTTGACACCTCAAGTTCAAAAGATTAAATAATGTTACATATCAGATGAATAAATGTGAATATGTTGTGATTTGAAAATGTCATGTACTGCATGTAGGTATGGGAAAGATTAGAAAAATTAACCTTTTATGTTGTGCATTTGCCTAATAAACTTTCAAAGAATAATTTTTTTTAAACATGTGATTGGTTATCCTCTTTTATAAGTAAAAGGGTTAAACTGTATGTTACACCTTCAGGTAAATAATAACTATAATAAATTGCAATTTTCGCGAGATTGAATTTTGACTTGATCTATTAACTGGCATGTAATTGTAAAGCCTGAATTGTCTTGATTTGCATATGATGTTAGTGTTCCAGCAAGTTTATCTCATTGTATTTGTTTAGTGGCTCATTTTCTCTTTTTTTTTAAATACAATCTCTTATCAAACAATGGGATGCTTTTTGTGTTTTGATGCTGATTATTGCTCTGACGTTGTATCATTCGTTAATTTTTGTTTGAATTAAAAATGAAGTTCTTTTAAGTATAAAAGCTTTACTTTGATAATCTTGAATCCATTAGTAATTGGGGGTTTGGGTGGTTATAGACCCCCAGTTCTGAGCTGAAAGTGAGGAACATATTGACAGTAAAGATTTATAATTTTAAAATGTACCAAGGTAAAGAAAATATAACATTGTCTTGAACTATAGAAAAAAATTAAAGGATTGTTCCTCTACTGCAATTATAGATGCTTAGGTAGTGCAGGATAAACTGAAAGAGTACTTTATACTCCGTTTCACCTTAAGTTGGCAGGGCTCTGGGAAGGGTACGCGGAACAAATCACAGCCACTACAGGGTTACTCTAGGAGAAGAGTGTGACTATAACAAATAAAATTCTCCATATTTGGCGAGCAAAAAAATTACTCTTGAAAAATTTGTTCATTAAAATTGTATGAGTTTTTTTTTTTTTATAATAGTATAAGCCCCTTCTTTAATCGAAATATTTAAGAGTTTATGTTTCAATATGTTTAAAAATATTGATTAATTAACTAGCAAACCTTTTCTCGAATAAAATCTCAATAGTTCCCAACATGTTGATTGCATTTTTTTAAATGAAAAAATACGGTTTAATTGTAATTCACATGCTATCATTACATTGATTTTTTTAAGTGACTCATGCTATTTTCAAAATAAACGGCTCATATATCTTTAGTTTCATAATTTCACATTTATTACATCTGTTTATAAAATAAAAATTTCTATCTTGTTTATAAATAATTAATCATCTGTTTTCCATTATTACTGTTTTAAATCAGTGTTTGTAATTATTATTCATATTACATGTAAGTGCTGTTTATGTACGTTAGCTTAAGATATACAGAAGTACATAATAGAATTTGGGGATTAATTTCAAAAATTTATCAATATTAAAACTTATAATCTTTTATAAAATTTATAGTTTATCTGGAAAAAAAATATCTCGATGCATACTTCAAAAATTATGTTACTAACATTATATGCAAAGTTTATATATTCAGCTCATTAAGTATAACTTTTAAAGAAAAAAAAAGATTTATTATAATAATTTAATACAAAAATTTTATATTTTGATATTTAGAACTGTTTTTGTTGTAAAAAAAATGTTTAAAATTTCAAAAACAAGAATTAAGTTAGCGCACTAGATGTAAAAATATTATCTAAGAACGAAGCTAAATCGCAAAGCGAATGGCGTTGATTTGGTGCGAATATTTCGGAAGAATGTAATCTTGAAAACCGGTTTTTTCAGCCAAAAGTCATGTGGTTGTTTTCTAATGTATTTGTTCACAGGGATTAAAGAATAAATATTTTTAAGATGTGATTAACTTAAAATATATCTTTAAACCTACAATTTAATAATACATGATACTTATTGATAATTTTCTGTGCATTTGCATTGATTTAAATTCCAGAACATGTTGGAACTACTTCTTCAAGCGGATTGTTACATTCCCTACCTTTCCCAACTTGAGGTGAAACAGAGTATTCTAAGATGAGAATTGTAGGTGTGGGTTGGTATTGTAGGTACAATAAGTTGTTTAGAAATGAGACTGTTCTATAAGCTGCTCGAATTCATGAGATAGAAAAAAAGCTTGCAGATACATGCAAATAAGTAGATGACTGGTTTGTTAGTCTTCTCACTATTTCTTGCTTAACTTCTATTATTTAGTTAATTCCATTAATGTGATGTAGAAGTTAGAAAGAGGTGGTTCCAGCTCGGGTGTTGTTTTCGTTACTTGACCACGGTTTCAAATTACAAGGTCCATCACCAAAGGCCCTCGAGTAGCTCAATAATGCAACATTAATATTCACTCACTCAGTTCATTTGTCCTGCTTCTTTTATTGAATTGACCAATATGTTCTGCTTATAATTCTTTAGCTGAAGTCCTGGATAATTTTTTCCCCATTGTACATGTGAAAATATGATGCTTAAGAGAGAAAAATCTAGAATGTTGTGGAATGTATGAACTGGTCATCTTCTTGAACCTGTCTTGACTGAATACTGCTTGTCATTTGATCAATATTTGGCCCATATTTTGCTGTATTATAAAAACTGAAGCGCCGGGTACTTTTTCTTCGAATTATTCGCAATTGCTTGAATGGATTACTATGTTTCTTTTTATTTTATACCTTTTTTGTTTTGCTTTTGTTCCTTTTGGCTCTACTCACCTTGCTAATTAACATGTACACTTTTCTTTTAGTTAGCCAACTAAAGAAAAGTAAAAAATTATCAACTGTGACGTTGCTTCCTGTATTTTGCAACAGATCAATTAGTTTTAAAACTGCATTTGCAAAAAGTCTGAAGACTTTGATCTTATTCTTCATTTTCCCCCTCCTAGAGTAGGAAAGGCAATCAAAATATACTTTCCAAATCTATAGTAATCTATATCCATATCCAAGCTGTTTGTATGTATTTATAGGGACAAGTCCTACTAGGAAATAACTGTTCATTGATTATGTTCTGTTTTGGCTTATAGCAGCATATGCATTTTTCACTGAAATGACTCCATACTTTCAAAATTATTGCAAATTTATCTTGATTGATTATTCACAAAACGTCATATAATTTTTGTAAAAAAATTTACATCCCATATAGTAGACCATAACAAAGTTATACACTTCTAATTACTGAAACTCAGCGTACATACAAAATCAAAATGTAAGCCAAGTTTTCTTTTTAAAACATACCAATTATAATTTTCTAATACTTGAGGAGTTTCTGTGTGTGTGTGCATTTATTATATTCTGTAAAACTGTTTATAAAAAGCAACCAAGCACTCAAAACACTATCATTCCTATTTCATTTAGCATAACTAGTTAGACCCTTATTTTCTTGCAGAATATTTTTGCATTGTTAATGTACCGATTACATTTTGAGTACCTTCTTTTCCACTGGGAGCCATTGCAAGTCAAAAATTCATTTTGACTTTGAGAATCGTCAATTTCAATAACCTTGTCACTTTCCAGTCTGGGTGATACAACAGGAGTAATATTTTCATCATCAAATTTTTATACACATGGGATAATTCTCCACCTTTTGATTCACTATCAAAAAACATCTATTAAAAATGCAGTTATGTCTTATACAATAATCCCTCTTTCTCTCTGAGCCATTTAAAATTTTATTTATAGAAAATCACTAGAATGAAAGAAAACTCTACAAAAAAAATAAAAATAATTAATTATGACTCACAATTTTTTTTTATATGAAATCTTAATGGCAGGTGTTGGTGTAGCTGAAACAACATGTGATGACAAAATTACATTTGAAGATTTCTGTACTCGTCAATACACTGGAAACACAGAATAAAACAATAGCCTAGAAGAAAGAAATTTGAAATTAAAGTTGCTACAATGTCTAATTGACATCTTTATAAGTATTCTATATTCTATCCATAAGCAAAGTGTGAATAAAGACAATTTCACAACACTTTTGGGGAAATTCTGCATACAAATTTAATAAATTAAGAAAAGTAATAAATACAATTTAACAATTTTATGAAAAGAATTTTTATGCCTTAATGTGGAAATAATATTGTCTGGCATTCTAGTGGTAAAATATAAGATGTCTTGATAAAGGTTTTAAATTTGATAAGTTTTCAAGTCGTACTAGTAGAGAAAATCTGTTTAAACCAAGTAAGAAATGACCTTCTAGAAATAACTTTACAACATTCATTCAAACCATGTACTGCATAAATGTTACCAATATCATTGCTGTAATGTTGCATACAGGGTTTGAGCTATTAAAGAAAGTAGATTCTTTTGCTGAAAATAAATGCTTGCATGGAAATTCTGCTACAGCCAAATATGAAATTTTTAATACTTTCTTTGTGCAAAAGAAAGAAATTCTAATAGCTACTGTACAGATATATCTCGAATAGAAAAATGTTTATGGACTCAGTATCAAGAGTGGTTTTGATACATAAAGAGTTGCTTGCTTTCAAAAATTTACTAAAGTGTATAATGTAACAATGATTGGGCATTCATCTGTTGTCAATGATTAATCCTTGTGAAAGGAACATACCTATGAAGTCTGTTGAATAACAATATCTGAACTTTATCTACTTATGCCTCAAGTTAGTTGGATTGTGTTTATAAGTTTGCAACAGAAAAGTAGGTCTTTTTCTCACCTAAAAGAGTCCAATGCAATGACCTTGCATTGCAATATGTGGAAGCTAAGAGAGGAGTGCCAGCTTGAATGCCATCCCTATCACTTGACTGTGGCTCTAAAGTATAAAGTGTAATTAAGTTAGTCTTCGTGTTGTGATGTTAATAAATAATTGTGGAAATATTCATGCAACATTTTGATATATGTTTCCATCCGTTTAAAAGTTCATAACTCTTTGGCTCTGAAATTGTCTTTGTGTTACATTCTTGTATTGCTTTTAGCACTATTTCGTAGTAGAGAGAAATCTTTTAATGTGATTGCACAGTATAAAATAAGACTTTTTCATAGTTTATAAATACCTAAGTAACTCTTAAAAATCATTAGAATAGTTTTCTTATATTAAACTTATAAATTTTATAAATATGTACTTGAATTTTTTTTAGGTAGTTTCGTAGTAGTTGATCCAATTGTAGAAGGAGGGAAAGTAAAAGGAGAAATTATCCAACTCTTGTTAAAAGAGCAAATACAGCATTTAATGGATGAAGGTGTATGGTAAGTATTTCCACTGTAATTTTGATAATTGTGATCTTATTTGCTTAAAATTTTGCTGACATTTCTTCAAAATATCTGAAATATTTGTTAAATAACAAAGACAATTAATATATTTTATTTGTTTGTAATTATCCTTTTAAAATATTATTTACTGAAAGTTTCACTACAAGGTTTTGAATTAGTATGAAATTATGTATGGCGTATAAACTTTCATTCATAAACTATTTAAAATTTTTAAGCTATGGATTTTATACATTTAAGGTAAAAATGGGTGAGGAACTATTTACCATGTGAGGCCTTTTATCAACTTTTGTTAATATTTATATCGAAAAAGTTAATGATGTGAAATTTTTGCTAATTTTTGATGCGTAATATTTTAATTATAAATACAAACGTCTTAACTGTGAATTTTGTAATAAAAATGAAAACCTTTTTAAAGAAACAACACTGTATTTTTTTACTTGTTTGAATAAGATTCTTGATTAAGATTTCTAACCTGTTTTTTATTATATAAATTAAGTACTATTAAAAGAGTTGTAACTGAAACTGAATAATTTAAAGGCATGGGAATGTTTTTGAAATATAAAATAAGCTTTATTTTGTAAATTAATTGAAATTAATATTTCAGAAACATTACAAAAGTAAAATTTTAATACTACTTAAATTAAATGAATGGTATTTTTGCGTATTTAATAAATTATACTTTTTTTGTGGATTTTCTTTTTCTTGCCATTTTTCAAAAAAATAATTACAGAAATAGTAAATTCTTTAGTTTTTTTATTTTAATAAAGGAAACTGAGCTCTCTCGGCAAGTGTTGAGCTTTTAAATTCTTGTTTTATATGACATTTGCAAATTTTGTATCAATGTAAATTCTGTATCTAAGTTTTTAATTTTTCTTTCAGGCCAGATTCCAAAGGATTTTCTGTGCCATCGTTAGAAAAACCAAAGACAAATTCAGATTCTAATAAATTATTTGTAAATACCAATAGTCCTTATGTAGATTACCCCTCGTCAGAAGAAGAATCATCGGATGAAGAATCGGAAGATGAAGATAACTCTAGCTGATAAATAAAAATATTTTTGAAAAATTGCTTTTTTTCATTTGAAGTTTTCTTTTTCGAGATTTTCTGATGTTCTTAAATGCTTATTTCATACTTTTTATAAATACATTTAAAAAAATGTTTCTACTTTAAAAATTTTAAATCAGATCTTTTTAGTAATTATGAAAACTAAATGTTAATTAAAAATTTTTTCATTGAAAATGTATTAAAGAAGCAAAGGTAATTGTTTCTTTATTGAAAGAAAATTCACCTATATTTGTCATTTTCTCAATTTTATGGTCATAAATGACTGATTTTAAACTGGGGTCTATTGGCAGATTTGCAAGAGAATTTTTTAATTGTAGTGTTTATGCTTTTACAGTTAAAAAAAAAGAAAAAGGTATTTATAAATGTATGTATAACAGCAGTAAATATAACACGTTTACAGCAAAAATTGCCTTAAACTTTCAGTGGGAAGATATTGAAAAACAGTTTTTGTTTTGAGTAAAGTAAGGCAAACATCAAATTCAATGTTGATAATAGTATAAAAAATAAATGGTTTGCATTCTTAAATGTATTTTCTTGTCTGGTGCCTAACAATGGATAATTTTCTCAATTCAAGATTGAAGAAGTAATATTATGAAAAATCTGAATTATTAAGTACAACTATAAAAAGTTGATTGTTTCATTGAAACCCTTAACTAAAATTTTCCAACTTTGAAAGTATAATAAATAAAACTTTAGTTTTGTGGATCAATGTATTGAACCATCTAAATTTTTCTAAAAAACTTGGGTTGTATAATGAGAACTTTTTAGGAATTAATTATGCTAAAAATTATGTATTGTTCGAAATCATGGTTTTAAATAATCATTAAAATCATAGTTTTCCTAAGGTGAGAATTGTAAAAGGTGTGTTCCTTTAATTTATTTTGGCTAATTATGTAGTAAGCTGACAGTTAAATTGAAATATTTAATTTATAAAAATATTACATACATTACTGTATGTAACAATAAAATTCTTGTGGGGTATTAAAAATTCCAAATCTTCCATGATTTATGTAAATTAAAACCATATTTCTCAACAAAAAAAAAACTTCAGTATTTGTTAATATGCAATTTGCACTAAAAATTCAGTTTTGTAGCAGTTCTGTTTAAAATTAATATAGAAGATTGAGATAATTTAAATAAGTGTTTTTTTAATTCATTAGTATGCTGTAATTGTGATCCAATAAAATTATGCATTTGTATAAATGGCATTTTAACCATTTAGTAACCTGTCAACTAAATTAAGATTTTAATTTTATTTATAAGAACGTAATCCTTTTATCGTTATTAAATTCTGCTACATTTTGAGGTCTGAATAAATGTCTAATTTTCAAATTTAATGTGCAAAAGTTAAGGAACAAATGAATACTTGCTGCGGATTTTTCCAAACTACTGAATCATTTTTAATCAAAACTGGTAAACGTAAAAAAGATATTTTTCTGGAGTGTTTAAACATCATTGTCTCTGTGGTTTTAATTTGATCATGTTTGCTGGTTTACGAATAATTTTTGCAAACTATTTCATAGAGACAATGTCAGAATTATAGGTTGTGGTAGAGAGCAGTTTGGAAATGGGGCATTCTGAAGCAGAGATAGCAAAATAACTCAGTGTGCCTCAAAATGCGATTTCCACATTATGGAACAAGTTGCAGGCGAGGCCAGGACAACCTCCAAAGGACCCGTTACAGGTATGCCATGAGCTACTACAAGCCAGGATGACCATCATTTGGCTTATAACTACAAAGTGCACAATAGGGGAATGACAGCTACTTAACTTATAAATCTTCACTGTTTCCAAAATAAGTTTTGAGATATACTGCTTACCTAGGGTTTATATTTAATAAGACAGCTTCATGGCAGTGTGCACTTGCTTCACATAAGAGAACCCGTTTGACTGGGGAGCAGTGGTCTTGCTTTCTCATCACTGATGAGTCGAGATTCTATCTGTGAACAATGATGCTCAATGTGTTCCTGCTTGGAGAGAAACAAGGATCCTGTACCATTTCTCTAAAATAAATACAACATAAAGTAATATTAATGTATTATGTCATGATAACTGTGAATGTGTACTTGTGTTAACTGTGTATTGTAACTATATATCATTGCTTGTGTTGTTGCTGTTGTGAGATGACGTTGGTCATCTCATGCTTAATCAAATAATTTAACGAAGCTTCTGATGCAAATGTTCTGAAGAACATTCTGAAACCAACAAACATAACATGGTGTCAGGAGTTTTAGCGATTATATCAGATTGAAAAGATATCCACGTGCGCTGTGGAAGCCTTCCGACCCCCTGCTCCACTGCAATTTTCGCTGGGAAATGTGAAAGAAAAATGTAGGCAAGAACTGGAGAATTATCTGCTGGCAACAGAAAAAGATGATCAAGCAGATAAAGTAAAAATAGCAATCCTGTTGAACTTATTGGGCAGTGAAGGACTTGAAATATACAACACCTTCAAGTTAGAATCGAAAGCGAATTTTTCGGAAGTTCTTCAAAAGTTTGAAGAATATTGCTCACCACAACAGAATGTTGTTTATGAGCGTTATAAATTTTTTTCATGTGTCCAAATGGTGGGCCAAGCAATGGAGACATATGTCACTCAGCTAAAGACTTTAGCATCCACGTGCGAGTTTGCAGAGCAAGAAAACGGATTGATTCGAGACCGCATCATCTTGGGAATTAAAGACAGTGGGTTACAAGAACGACTCCTGCGAGAAAATAACCTCAGTGTTGAAAAAGCGATTGAAATCGTCCGGGCAGCTGAAGCGAGCCGTGAACAAATCCGAAATATGAAGCATGATACAGCCATAATAAACTCCGTGAAGGAAAATCAGAGCAAGCCTAAAACCCAGTACAACTGCAAAAAGTGTGGACGAAAACACAAGCCTCGAGAGTGTCCAGCGTTCGGGAAAATTTGTGCCAAGTGCAAGAAGGAAAACCATTTTGCTGCTAAATGTTTCCAGAATACAAAGAACATTCATGAAATGAACGTTCCTGAAAATGAACTGGGGTTTATATTGATTCTGTGAATGAAAATGAAACTAAATGTGCAATGAAAAATATTACAGACTCTAATTTTAAGAATGTAGAAAGGGTAAGTGAAACTACTTGGTATAAAAATGTTTCATTAGATGTAAATAATAAGTGTTTTGATGTAAATTTCAAACTGGATACTGGAGATGAAGTAAATATTTTGCCATTGTATGTTTTGAGTATGTTTAAAGTTAATCCAAAACTTAGTAAAAATAATATATCTCTAACTACATATGGTAATTTTAATTTAAAGCCAAATGGTTCCCTTATAATTAATTGCTCTACTGATAAACTCAAAAATGTTCCTTTGCCTTTCTATGTAGTAAATGTAAAATCCAAACCAATATTAGGGTTAAGAGGTTGTAAGGAATTAAAACTTATTGAAAGAATTGATGCTATTGAATGTAGTATAAGTAAAAATGAGTTAATTAAGAAATATAAAGATGTATTTACTGGGGTAGGGGAATTTCCAAATGAACCACATATCACATTACTTTAAAAGATAATGCTGTACCAGTAATTCACCCACCAAGACGTGTTCCTCTGGCTTTGCAGCCAAAATTAAAAAGTACTCTAGATAGATTAGAAAAAGAAGGAATAGTGTCAAAAGTTAATAAGCCAACTGATTGGGTGCAAAGTTTAGTCATTGTAGAAAAACCCAATGGAAATTTAAGATTATGTTTAGACCCTAGAGATCTTAACAAAGTAATTAAAATAGAACATTATCAAATTCCTTGTACAGATGATATCATTAGTAGATTAGAGGGCAAGAAAATATTTTTAGTTGTGTAGATTTGAAAGGTGGTTTTTGACATGTACCTTTAGATGAAGTTAGCTCTGAAATTTGTACATTTAATACACCTTTTGGAAGGTACAAATTCAACAAAATGCCATTTGGTATAGTTTCTAAACCTGAAGTATTTCAGAAGAAAAATCAAAAGCTTTTTGGAGATATTGAGGGAGTAGAGATTTATTTTGATGACATTATTGTTGCAGGATGTGATGAGGATTCACATGATGCAATTATGTCTAGAGTTCTTAAAAGAGCTAAATTGTTAAATATAAAGTTTAATCCAGATAAACTACAATATAGGGTGTCTGAGGTAAAATATGTAGGTCAAATTATATCTAAATCAGGTATAAAACCTGATCCAGATCACATAAAAGCAATTGTTGAGATGCCAACACCAAAATCAAAAACTGAAGTTAGGAGATTGTTGGGCATGATGAATTTTCTTTCAAAATTTATACCCAATGTATCTAAAGTTACTGCTCCATTAAGAGAAATCATTCATGAAAATGTAGAATTTAATTAGGGAAAAAACAAGAATTGTCCTTTGTAAACATTAAAGAATTGTTAGCTAAAGCTCCAATTTTAAAAGTTTTTATTGTTAATGATGAAATTGTAATACAATGTGATAGTTCAAAAGATGGGCTAGGATCCTGTTTAATCCAAAAAGGTCAACCTGTATCATTCGTCTCACGCAGTTTAACAAACAGTGAGAAAAATTATGCACAGATTGAGAAAGAATTATTGGCAATTGTTTTCTCATTTGAGAAATACCATAATTTGGTATATGGACGTAGTTGTTGTACAGAGTGACCATAAGCCCTTAATGGCAACTGTTAAGAAACCTATGCATAAAATATCTTCTAGAATGCAAAGAATGATTTTAAAATTATTAAAGTATTATTTTGAAATAAATTATGTACCAGGTAATGAAATGTTTCTTGCTGATACTTTATCACGAGCATTTCCTGTTATTGAAACTGTAAGGGATGATCCTGAAATGCTAAATATTGTGCATACTATTTCAAAACATTTACCCATGAGTGAAAAGAGACGTGTACAATTTAAAAAAGAAACTGAATTAGATCCAGAATTACAAATAGTTGTTAAATATATCAAAGAGGGTTGGCCTAAATCTTACAAAAATGTATAGACACAATAGTGTAAAAACATATTATAAAATTAAAAATAACATTTATATTCAAGAAGGGTTGTTATTTAGCAATGAAAAACTAATTGTACCTTATAGTTTGAGAAAAGATATGCTACAACTAATTCATGAGGCTCACTTTGGGATAGAGAAATGCAAGAAAAGAGCTAGAGAAATAATGTATTGGCCACGGATGAACTCTGACATAGAAACATTAGTATCACAATGTGTAATATGTGAAAAATTTAAAAAAGCTAATAGTAAAGAGCCATTAAAACGTCATACAGTTCCATATAGACCCTTTGAAAAGATAGTAGATATAATGGATTTGGGTAATACAAGTTATCTAGTTGTAATAGACTATTATTCAAAATGGATTGAAATTACTGACCTTGTAAATAAGAGTGCACATGAGGTAATATAATTAAACTTAAAACAATTTTCTCTAGATTTGGTGTTCCAAATATTGTATAGTATCAGATAATATACCATTTAATAGTTATATTTATAAAAAGTTTGCAAATGATTGGGATTTTAATTATGCATTCATTGGTCCTCATTACTCCCCAAGTAATGGAATGGTTGAAAAAGCAGTAGGAATTTCTAAAAGCATTATGAAAAAGGCAAGGGAAGATAGACGAGATTATTTAGTAGGTTTAATGGAGTATAGAAACACCCCAATATCAGGTCTTGACCTATCTCCAGCTCAAACGATCTTTAATCGTAAATTAAAAACAAAATTACCAATCTCGAATAAATTGTTAAATGCTGAATTATTTAATAACATTCGAGAAAAGTTAATAAAAAGGCAAAATGTTCAAAAGATACATTATGATAAAACTGCTCATCTATTACCTGAACTTGAGCCAGAAGATAATGTCAGAATACTAAATTTTAAAAACAAAACTTGGGAACCGGCTAAAATAGTTTCAAAGCATAAATTACATCCTAGGTCATATTTTGTTAAAAATCAGTCTGGCAATATTTTAAGACGTAATAGAAAACATAAGAAAATCAAACACACCCTTTAATATAGAAACAGATCCTAATGACATAAGTACTTTCAATTCTGATTCAGAAGTAATTGTAAATCCTCAAAATATACAGAACTGTAAAGAGTCAGATTGTAAAGTACAAAGAAGAAGAAGTAACCGTGTGTTTGTAAACCACCATCTTATTTCAATGACTATGTTATGTGATTGATTGATTGATTAAATATTAACGTCGCACTGTTCAGCTACACGAGGGCTTTTGGCGACGGACCACGTAATTTTCAACCATGGTCAAGTGTCGTGGACGACACCTAAGCTGCCCCCTCCTAACTACCACACCACACCAACGGGAGGACGTTTCAGCTCTCGACAGATTTAACGTGCATTGCTGCCCTACACGGCGGGTCTTCAGTAGTACTGGGCTCGAACTCGTGACAAGGTAAGCCACGGTCCGATACCAATACCACTCGGCTACCGCGGCCACGACTATGTTATGTGATTAATAACTTAAAGGGGAGATGTCATGATAACTGTAACTGTGAATGTGTACTTGTGTTAACTGTGTATTGTAACTAAGGTTGCTGTTGTGAGATCATTTCAAGTGGATTCGAAGCGGTGAGACCGTTTTAATTTTTTTTTTCTCTGGAAATTTATTTGGTATATATTTTCTTCTGTCTTCGGATAATTTTTTTTTAGTGCTTTCACAAGATAGTGTAGGGATACGGAATTGAGTGTTGGAGTGGGGAGGAGAGAATGGGTGATTACATTCACCCAAACAATAAAATGGAGGTGGAGAATGGGAATAATAATTTTTCATTAAATAAGTATAGAAAAAATATAACAGATTTGGAATTGTTGGCTAAATTTGAGGAGGGCCAAAATTTGAATACGAGTCCGAACGTTACAATCTTTTTGAAATCAGAAAGTAATTTCCAGAGTGGAAATCCAATTAAATTAAAAGAAATAATAATGAAAAAATTCACAATTAAAAATATTCTAAGTATAAGCAAAACAAGAAACGGAGAATTATAATTAAAATAAATAAGTTGCGAGACCGCCAAAGAAGCATTAAAATTAAAAAATTAATGGAGCAAAAATAAGTACAAGATTGTCCCTTATTGGCATAACCAGTAGTTACATACTACAAGGAATAGACACAGAATATACAATAGAAGACATAAAATCGGAATTAGAAAATAGTAATTATCAAATATTTGAAATTCAACGCTTTAAAAAAAACAGAATCTGGATTCAAACCAATCAAAACAATTAAAGTTACCCAAATTGGATGCAATATTCGAAAAGAGTTCAATAGGATTTGAAATGTTTAAAACTAACATTTACTTTGAAAAACCTAAGCAATGCACAAATTGTTGGAAATTCGGGCACTTTCAAAAATTCTGCCGAAGCTCAATAAAATGCCGAATATGCTCATTAAACCACCCTGAAAATGAGTGTAAAGAAACTGAAATCAAAAAACGTAGCTCTTGTGGAGAAGCGCATGAAGCCAACTCTAAAATATGCAAAAAATATCAAGATGAAGTTGAAATCTTAAAAATTAAAGTACAGCAACAAATCTCGAGAAATGAAGCAATTGAAAAATTCCAAAAGACAAGAAAAACATCATACTCAACCAAAACATACAACATTCAAACAGAGAAAATAGAAAAGCTAGAAAAACATATCTCAAAATTAGAATTGAAATTTGAAGAAAACAATAACATAATTGAAAAGAAATTAGAACAAATAATACAGCATTTCACGACAGAACTAAATACCGTAGTAGCACAAATAAATTTGAGTTTTTCCTCCTTAATGAATACCATGGAATCCACCTTAAAAAAAGTTGCATCCAATATAACAATTCCAAAAGATGATGATTATCTAATAAATAGAAAAATAAATGAAAAAGCAAAAAGACTCAAGAAAATATCCGAACCGAGAGGAAATACTTTAGAAAGTGTAGTAGAACAAAATAAAAAATCTTAATTATACAAATCTTCTTATATTCTCGCTAAAAAATTCAATATTAAATTTTCTTTTTTGAACATTTAAACTAACTCGTAGTATTATACCTTTTTTCCCCTTTAAATTATGAATATAATCCAATGGAATGCACGTGGAATTAAAAACAAGAGGTCAGATATTCTTTTCGCCCCAATTTTTCAAAAATCAAGCATTTTAATAATTCAAGAAACTTGGTTACATCCAAATGATATTTTCACAATTCCCAATAAGAATATATTCCGAATTGATCGAGAAATCAAAAGAGGAGGAGGATTAATGATAGTTTTAAACAAAGATATTAGCGCAGTAAAAATATTCTCAGAAATTAGTGAAGACTTAGAAATTTTAATAGTCAAAGTTCAGATAGATACAATTCCTATCACAATTTTTAATATATACATCCCACCGGGTAACTTTAAAGACGTCAATTTATCAAAAATAGCATCATATATTGATAATCACAGTTTGATATTAGGAGATTTCAATGCATCTCATGAGATATGGGGATCAAAAAATTCCAACGCTTCTGGAAAAAAGATTTTTGATTGGATTATTGAAAATGACTTAATATTATTAAACGATAAAAGTCCAACTTATGTCCATTCATCGGGAATTTTTACTTCTATAGATCTTTCTTTAGCATCTATAAATTTAAATTACGATTTATTATGGTCCACAAATACCGATAATTTTGGAAGTGACCATTTCCCTGTAATTATTAATTACAAAAGAACGAACAGCTCAGCAACAAATAATTTTAAACAAAAAACAAATTGGAATAAATTTATCAATATCATTCAACAAAAGTTAAATTTAAATGAAAACGCAAATATAAATATTATAGAAGAAATAAAAGAAGCTTAAGGGGGACTGCCAAATGTACTGAAATGGTTAGGGTACTTTAGTACAACGAAATCACATTCTTCAGGCTTAAAATTTTTGCTGAGAATGTAAATTACTCATATAAATCCGCCTTGAATTGTAGAAATGTCAGAAATAGTCTAGAAAATTTTTAAATTACAAAAAATACATCTATCCTTGCTTCCAGAATTTTTTGACGCCATATTTGGCAAGCTTTATAACAAAGTCAGCAGATGGTGCCACGTGCATGCAATCTAAGTATAAAAGTTTTAAAAAGTTACTTTAGAATAAAATTACTTGAAAACTGCTTAAATACACATTAATAATACTGTATTTTATGAAAAAGAATATTTTGCTACACGAATAATGGCTTTAATCACTTCAGAAACACTAATTCTGCTTTTTTTTACATGAAAAAAGGGGGGGGTTAGAAAATAAAGTAACCCTAAACCATACGTCAAGTAACCACTCCCCCTTTCGAAAAGGCAACGATCAAGTGACCTTGAGAACAGCTGACTGTTAGTTTTTGCTAGAATTTTAGAAACGGCGGGAAGAATTACTTGCACATGTCAGCTGAGGAATGGGGGGAGGGGACTCTATTTTTAGCACTGATAGTGGGGTTGTTCCGCAAAAGTGGTCTTCAATCTTTTTCTATACTCACAGAACCCCAAGAACACAGGTGGCCAACCTTTTTGGGACGAGTAGTACAATTTGATAAAAAAATATTTATGAGGGCCGCTTCTAACATTCCCATCAAACAAATATGGAAAAGTAAAAAATGTTACTTATAGGCTTATTGTGGTATTTTTACGCAAATAGCCCTTTTTTAATGCAAGAAATTTAAAAATAAGATGAAGTGCAAATTTAGGTTTTATTGTTAATAAACTTTTTACAGGTTAAATTTAGTTAAGTTAGGTACAAAATAAAAATGAGTAACTTGAAACGTTTAATTTTAAAAAATTATTACACAGTTAGTATTTACTTAATGTGGCTTTTGAATTCTTTTTTTTTTTTTACCAAGTCATTTTTATTAGGATTAACTTTTGCAGATGCTAACAAAATTAGATTATTATAGGTGCACATCAGCTAGTTATATGAGTAATATTTATTTTATTATGTTCATAGCAGAAAACATTTATTCACACAAACATATTTTGATCCAAATTTTGAGACTTTTGTCTGAGACAACCCCACTTCAATAAAATTGTAGAAATTATTTATGATCATGTATTCAAATTTCTTTTAATTTTTCCGTATGCGTGCCCCCGTTACAACTGCATCGTGCCACGGGTTGGCCACCACTGTCCTAGAACTAGGTCTTTTTGCGAAACCCCTAGAACAAGAAAGTATTTTTGTCGAACCCTATTCTACACACACTTTTTTGTACAGGCAATTAAAAAAAGTATTGCATCGATTATTAAAAATTTTAAACTACTTTTAATATAATTTACTAATTAATAATATTAATCTGTGATCCAGGTTTCACCCACCCATGCATTATGTTTAGTAACTAGAATGTGTGCTTGATTTTTTTCACACAAACCGTTGGAAGTCTGCCCACTGAAATTAACTGCAATCGCATTACATATTCTGGCTTTAATTTATTTTTATACTTTTGTTTTTGCAACCACTTATGCCAAGAAATATTTTTTCACTTATACACATTATTCTGAATGGCATTAAAATGTTTAGAGGAATAGTGCAATTATTTTGTATGAATTTGCAACAAAAATTTAGGAACTTTCTTGCTTAAGGTGTATCAAACTACGTTGGAACCGTGATTTTGCAAAAGCGTGTAAATGGATAATATTGATGATATTTACTGTCACTTAGATTAGAATACATGCATAAATTTTTAAGGACATTGACAAAAAAATTTATTTAAATACAATATTTTGGCAAAAATTAACTTAGAATAACCTTTTTCTAAATGTTCTCCTTTTTGTGAAAATGCTTCTATTGTATTAATATTTTACCTGTATTCAGCTCAGACACTCTGTGCAAGGCTCAACTAAATTTTGAAATGCATAACTCGGAAGTCGGTTTTATCCTTGTTTTACGAAAACAGAAGGGAGAAATTTTTAGAAAATACGCCGATAATTATTTCAAATGTGGTTGTAACTCTGAAAATAATTTGAATTTTCAAAATCATAGTTGAGCCTCTGTACAGGGTCACAGGCTAAGGCAAAATATTAATACAATAGAAGCATTTTTTTACAAAAAGATGACTGTTGAAACATTATTCTAAGTGTACACCAAAAATATTGTATTTGTCATAATAATCCTTATAATTTTATACACATGTATTCTGAAAATGACATAAATATCATGAAAATTACTACATTTTGTAGCACAAAATCATGGTTCCAGGCTGTGAATCAATCTTTTCAGGCTAAGTTTGGACATCAAATGCGGTGATAGGTCGTCAAATCGTTACCTCTTCATGTGTAGGTGTTTTCCCAACAAATGGTGGCCGCGGTAGCCGAGTGGTATATAGGTATCGGACCGTGGCTTGCCTTGTCACGTGTTCGAGCCCAGTACCACTAAGACCCGCCGCGTAGGGCAGCGATGCACGTTAAATCTGTCGAGCTGAAACGTCCTCCCGTTGGTGTGGTGTGGTAGTTAGGAGAGGGGATGCCTGCTCAGATTGTCGTCCACGACATGACCATTGTTATTCAAGAAAATTTCGTGGTCCGTCGCCAAAAGCCCTCGTGTATGACTGAACAGTGCGACGTTAATATTCAATCAATCAATCAATTCCCAACAAATATCAAGGTACACTTTCCATATGAAAACACCCTATTTAGTTTTGCAAGGCATTGTATATACTAACAGTATACAATTATCTCGTAAGAAACCCGGAATGATAAAACAATAAAATTTTTACAATCTATTACGTAATATATATATAAATAAAACATTTTTAAATATCTTTTATTACATATTATAATAAAAGAAGTTTAAAAAAGTATTACCAAATAAAGTTATGTTGAAATAAAAGAAGTTTCAGTTTTTTATTGGGAGAAGGAGCTTTAAATTCTTGTGGGGATGCAAACTTCATAGAACGTGAATCCATTTGCATACACATTAATAGTTTGTTTTCGATTTATTTATTGTGACTCGTGGAACCCTGTGGCCATGTATCGTGGAACTCCAAGGTTCCGTGGAACACAGTTTGAAGACCACTGTTGTGGAGTGTGTACTTTCTTAGTGGGTGAAAAAATCCGGAATTGTCATTTTGATGTTTAACGTTGCTCTACAAAACAACGATCACAAAAACTCGTAATTTTGAACCTCGGTCAAGTAACGAGGAGGACACCTGAGCTGGTACCCCTCTTTCCTAACTACCACATCAGTGGGAGAAGTGGCCTCATCTACACGGCATGTCTTTGGTGGCAACAGGACTCGAGCCCACGATACTCCAGCCACGGCTTTATTACCAGGAATAACTAAAAGCTCTAGTGAAAGGTTAAGGAGTTAGAATTAGATTTGAATTGCCGGTATGTGACAAAAGGGTAGCAATATGAAACGGAAATATAAAGGTGTAGACAGTGGCGTAACGTACATCCCGCACTGTGGGGGCAAGAATCTTCTAGGCGGCTAAAGCTAGACTGACGCCATTAACGTAGAATTTCACAAAACTAGCTTTACATTTTTTTAAATCAATTTTAAGCGATTTTCAAATTGGCGATCTAACATCATTCAAAATCAAAACTTTGATCGCTTAGTAGATATCTTAGATCAATAACCAAAATCAAAAAAACATTTTATATAATTGCATAATCCCGCGACGAAAAGAATGCATATTTTAGTGGGTTTTCTTTTAAACCTAAATTACTAACAGATAAAAAGAAAGTCAGACGGAAAAATTGGATAAAATGCTAGAAAGACAAAAAATTCACTGTTTTTTTTTTTCTGGTATACTTCATGTTAGTGGTAGTGAGAAAAAAAAGACATGTTACTTTTTTACTGAGTAGCAAAGTAACTTATTGGCGTCTTTAGCTTCCCTCCCCACATGTATTTCATTTTCATTTAGCGAACTCGTAAATGACGTACATCTGTTATGCCTTTTTCATGAAAAATAGTTTTGTGATATGAAAACGCATAGAGCATTTTTAAATTATTATATGGTCCTAGATTTGCATGATTTAGAAACCCATATGCCCACAGAAATTTCCGTAGATTTATGAGTATTCAATCAAATGTTAAACATAATAATGAGAAATGTTTCACAAAATTGTTTTTTAGAACATATATATTTTTTACATTCAATGCACTTCAATATAGAGTGTTCCTTCGCTGTTAAAAACATTTTGATCTCCTTCTCTCTTGTGATATTAGAACTATTTTTGTAACGGAATTAAATTACAGTACAGTTTCTTATACTGTTTTGTTAATAAGACGAAGACGAAACGCGGCCTAAAATGAGTGGAGTTAAAAAATTTAATTAGTTCTCAAAAACGAAAATTCGAAAGGAAAGGAATATAATATTAATAGCAACTATGAAAATTTGCATAACTTTTTAATATCCGCAAGTTCATCATCTTGTGCAAGTAGTAGTATACCAAGGAACTTGATGAACCGTCTGGAAGTGAAAATTAATCCACAAAGAAAACACAGTTTTCGGACACTTCAACTAATAAGGATACTCTATCTAAAGAAAAAGAGTCAGAAAAGTAGAAACGAAAAACAAAATTGATTAGAAATGATTTTTGCGCATTATGTAGTACCATAGATGCAGATTTAAGGGAACAAATTTAAAATTGGGCTATATACCAACAAGTATTTACATACCAGGGAAGGGCTTTCATCATCTTATAGTTTATCAAGGCAGGACAAAGTCAAAGAAGTAACAGTAGCTATTCAACACGACTTCATGTTTGCTTACCGTCAGGTATGTCGGCTTTTCGCTGATGGAACAAATGTGTATTTTTAAAGAAGCCTGGTGTAAAGGTGAATGACTGGCAAAGGAATATCAAAAAGTAAATAAATATAAATAAATAAAGAGCATGAAAATTCTGTAATTCATCGGCTTTGCACTGACATCTGGAAGCAAAATAAAACGTTGGATTCAAGCTAATGAAAATACGTTTAAAAGAAGTTAATAAAGTTAGCCAAATCTTACAAGAATCATAGACGTTACAATGACTCTAGCAGGTGCAATCTTCCTTTTCGGGGACATCGAGAAACTCGAGATTCGATTCAAATTTTTTGAATATAATAGACCTCTTATTTCATCTTGGCCCTCTTCTCAATGTTCATTTGTCCAGAAAAAAATTGTCTGCCCAAAAATTAAATGAACTTATTGCTGTATAGGCTCTAGAATAAAAAAGAAAATATTGTTAAAAAATATAAGGAAATGTTCTTTTTCTCTATTATTCTGGATACGACACAGGATATTTAAAACCAAATTAAGTATTATAAATAAATTTATATAACAACTGATGTTACTGATAATAATGAGCCTGATAATATCAGAATTAACAGATTCTTAGGCTTTATTGAGGCTGTAAATCAGACTGCAAAAATCTGGAAAGTGACGTGTTGGCGAAGTGTCGAGAACAAAGGATATGATGGGGCAGCGCATGAGTGGGCGGTAGAGTTCCCTGAAATTCAAGGACAGACAACCAGAGCAAATTACGTTCACTGTTCAGCACACAACCTCAAATCTTGTTCTAAAGTATGGATGTAATAATGTGCCTCATGTAAGAGAATTTTATGACTTTGTCAAAAAAAATTTACACACATTTTAGGCTCAACGCATTAAAGGGTGGAGTGAAAAATTGTGAACACTTACTTATCGTAGTTATAAATGTAATACATGCGTTGGTGACAATTGGATCAAAAATTAATATTATCAATGAGTAAATAACATTAAATTTACATCATGAAATTTTTAATAAAAAATAAAATACTTTTTTAAAATTGTCTTTACACATAATATCAAAATATGTTTATCTATACTTTGAAAAATTATTTTAGATATATTCTTCTAAGTGTGTGGAATGGGATTCTACAAAACATCTTACAGTTTTCAATTTTCGAGGGTGGAAGCATTTCACCACTGTCATTTAATACACAAATAAGAACTCTCCATGGTCAAAATTTACTGCTGTTTTAACCCCCACCACCCTAAAAGTGAAAAAAAAGAACTAGCATTACTTTTACCGCGCGTTTTACAACTGTGACAGTCCTTAACAAGTGTCCCCTTTTTGTGGATCGCTTCACCGGAAATACTCAATGTTTGCCATTTTGAGGTAAGAAAAATAAACGCAGATCCTATAGCAGATGTTTCCAAACTTTTTTGTTTCATAGACCCTTGCCAAGTTTTCCGGTTTGAGGTAGGAGCCCTGCTTACCAGTAGCTCACACAGGAATTTCAAGGGGGTACCGGGGTCAAAAGAAACTTCACCAATCTTGTATCATGCTCGCCTTTGATTTTGTCGATTTTCGGGAACAAAACACAGTAAAACTAATTATTGAATAAATAATTAGCAATGCGACATAACCATCTGTGATGACTATGTCGTTTCAGTTCCACTTGTAAGCTAGAGGTGTGGGATTATCAAAATGATGAGACATAGTAGTTCTTAATACAACTTTTAATAGAATAACATATTACCATAATTATAATTTGACAACTTTATTTAAAGTGAGAGTTAACACCAATTAAACCTTGTATTTAAGTCAGATCACGCAACTAAGATCCTTTAATCTTAATTATGATAAATAATCTGATTCAACTAACTACCTATCAAATATTACCTTTTGCAGATCTCCTTCCTTCACCTAAAGAGAGATATCTATAGATTCACTTTATACTAAGACGATTCAACTTTACTTCATATAGGACTTCTATTCCTTCCAAAACGCTATCCGGACTGCTAACTCTTGATCTGCAAGATTCCACACTAAGCTATCTCTAAGCTTGCCGCGCTATTGATCGAATGGATTCCCACTAAACTATCTCTAAGCTTGCCGCGCTATTGATCAGAATGATTCCACACTAAACTATCTCTAAGCTTGCCGCGCTATTGATCAGAATGATTCCACACTAAACTATCTCTAAGCTTGCCGCGCTTATCTTATCATCAAAGCTTCTATCCTTTTAAAGTATATCCATTTACATATTTGATCCGTTTCTCTTCTTGGTATTGGGTTGGAAAAGTTTTGCCATTAATCGTGGCCGTCAAAGAACATTAGGAGTTATGTTAGCAGAAGGACGAGAGACTCACAACCCCCACAGAAGAAAACGTGATTTACTAAGGGTTCTCAATGCCTTAATAAATTACGTGTCTAAATCTCTATTTCTAAATTTCTTCGCTTTCTGAGTTTTATTTAAATTTTAATCTTAAATCCTCATTTTAACTTTTATAATTTCAATATTTATCTTGACTTTAATTTTCATTACTCATCTTAGAATTAAATTTAATATTCAATTTAAATTTAAACTCGTGACAATAAATTTTACTCAATAACTAGGCCAACATTAATAATTACTGTTTAATTTATGCCCTCTCACTTTTAACATCCAATTACTTAAAATAACTATACACTTAAATTTTCTAAAAAAAATATTCTGGGTGCAGACCCAATCTTTCATCTAACACTGCATATGGAGCTGGAACTTCCGCTCCCTTTCTTGTTGAAGCTATAATTTTCATAATTTTCAGGATTTTCAGGGTCAGTCTCCTGAAATGAAAACTTTTTGAGTCTCTATTTCCATAATATCAATCAATTTTACAATTATTCATTATATATTATTTGTATATCACAATAAATTTTCATCTCCATCCCCACATCTGGTTCCAAAAAACTCCCAATGAGCCGCGCAATCGTTTATTATTATGTTAGTGCCCTGACTACGCCGCGTTTCCCTGAACCAGATGCCTCATAATACGTAACAATACAACAATATATATATATATACACATATTATACAATTACAAACATTTTTCAATAAACTATTATAACAAATAACCAAAGGAATTTTCGCATCTCACGAAGTCATACATCGAAGCAAACAAATGTGTGATTACAAATGTTTTCTCCAGAAAAAAAATTTTAACAAGTCAAAAGTTCCAAAATTAAATAAACACTCATTGTAGTGTTTGACTTGGCTTATAACTTTTAAGCACCGCCCGAGACTTCCTTCTTTGCAATAATTCTTCCGACCACTTGTTGGAAGATCATAAAAAATGAAACAATACAACCTGATTTTTATATGGGTTCTCCAACCATAACATCCAACGATGAGGTGCTACCACTCTTCTTTCCTCGGTTGTACTGGAATTTCTTGTTTTGCTTGTTGTAGGGCTTGTAATCTCCTTGTCGTCCTTTCCTTGACTTCCATGTTGTCTCCTTGGCTGGTCGGGGTTCTTCTGTTCTCCTTCGTGGTCTTAGATTATATTTCTTTTCATATGGAACTTCAGTTGATTCTCTTCTGCTCTTTTTTTATCTCTAGAAATAGTACTGGATGACAACGTTCTTTTATAATATTATTGGTTCCCTTTCTTTTGCCACTTTCTTTGTGCCTCCCTGACACACCTGATCTTTTTCCCCTATTACTTATCGCTTTTTTT
>BMAV01022710.1:0-12189 GCA_019973955.1 Trichonephila inaurata madagascariensis
TTAAAAGGCGGGTTTTTTGAAAAGGAGAGGGGTTTTTCATGGTTGGAAGTTTTACATCCCTAATTTTTTTTGTGGTGTAGACAGGAACTTTACTGTGATTACGGCAGAAATTTAGATCATTAAAATTTGTGTTCTACTGTAGGCTATACTTTAGCATTCAGACCGGCGATTTTTGAAATTACGGATAACACAAACAACAAAAACACTTTTTTGTGAAAGGATGGATTAAGTTTGGATACAGGTTCAGAACAGTCTGCTGATTATTTTGATTATTCTTCAGAAGAATACACCCACACAAAGACCTCAAACGTTAGAAAAAGCATGAACATAAAAAAAAATTTCTCAGGTGTATGGAAAACTTCTTAGCATGCAGAGTAAAAACAGCATTACTTATAAAGAGCAAACATTAAGGGACTTATGTGTTCCACAAATGTAAAATAAAAAATGGTGTAAAAGCTTTAAAATTTTAGATATAAATATAATTTTTCTCCATTTTCTTATTCTATTAAATATGGTGTTTAGTTAAGTACAGAAAAAAATATGCCATTAAAACATTAAACATTAAAACATTTTGAGTAAGAAAAATTGACTGGTTAAGTGGTTAAAACATAATATATATCAAAGAAGAAATGGGCAAAAATTCAATCCAATGATCAAAAGGAATATAAGCATACAGACAAATACTTAAACATATGTACAAAATCGAGGTGAAATTAAATATAAACGTATATACCTAAAAAAAAAAAAAAAATAAAACACAACAAAAAAATTTATAAATACAATAAAGGCCATAAGATATAAGTGTGAGAGGGAAAAAAATATGGAGAGCTATGAAAAATGCTTATTGGATTTTATCTGCAGCTAACTGAATGCAAGAAATTAACCTTGCATGAGGATTTGTAGAAAAGAAGAAGATTTAAAAGTTTCGAAATTTTTTTTGTTCAAATAAGCTTTTTATAAGAACAGTGTACTGCGTCTGCGTGACATTGCTCAGTAGCTTGTAAGACCATCCCAGACGGCGAATACGAAACATCACGTCTAGATACAGAGTCAATGGGAAAAGGAAAAAACATGGGGTGATAAGCCCATTTCAATCAACCAAATGCCCTTTTAAAGCGCTGATGGCAGGGTAGGCCCCGAGCCCAACCAATTTCTGTTGTTGTTATTATACCACCCGATCGACAAAAACATCAGATGGTCCCCGTGTCGGGGGAAGGGCTAGATTTCCGCCGTTTCCTTGCTTTTAGCACCCTGAGGGCCCAATTTCGATTTTTTTCGGTTTCACCCAATTTTGAGGGAGAACCCCCCGTGGGTGACCGGCCCCCCAACCTCTTTTCCCTACCACAAACTACACGGGGGACTTGCGGTCGACGGCTTTTTGATACACCATGCAGGGAAAGGGACTATACATTTACAAACATCCATGCCTTTCTGGGGTTCGCCCCGGGCCCCTACGGCACCCCCTCGTCGTCACTAACTACTGTACTGGATAATTGAGTGGACCCACACGGGAAATTTTTTCCCAAGGGGCTCCGGGGTCGAAATTTCCCTATTTTTGTATCATGCCCCTTTTTTGATTTTGTCGATTTTCGGGAACAAAACACGTAAAAACTTTATTGAATAAAAAAATTTTAGCATTAATTAATAAAATTAATCATTAATAACAAATATTTAATTAAATTTTTCTTACTATATACTTAGAATTATAATCCATCGGAAAAAAAAATCGAGGGTTTTGGGAGGTGGGCCCCCCAAGGACCCTCCCCTTGTGTGCGCCACTGATTGAGTGTGATTAGTAAGAAATCAGGAGAGAATGAGGACCAGGGAAGTATCTTTTTTCTTGCAAAGTATTTTTTGGGGTATGGGAAGTGCCCGGCCGGGCTTTTTTCCGGCGGGAAAAAACCATCGAGCAACCCCCCTTTCCCCCAAAGGGGAAAAAATCCTGGCCATAACATCATCCAAGTACCTTTGGGGCCTGCATAATGCCCAGAATCCCGAACCGGGGTGACCTGTTCGGTATTCTTCCCCTCAACCTTAACCCGCGTTGCCCGGGGGGAGGGACCCAAACAGTTAAACAGCGGGTTTTGGGAGTCAGTCACCCTTTGGCGCCACCAACCCACCCAAACCCCACTATCTTTGGGACCCAAACCCAAAGCGTAACTCGGTCTGAAAACGACCCTTGGCCGTTTCGTAAAAATCCCTTTTTTTTCTAGTCCAGGGGGATGGCGAACCTGAACCCCTGGGTCAACCCGTGCCCACGCAGGTTTTTAAACCCTGACCCACGATTCCCGGGGGCAACCACTTGTTTTTTAAAACGGAGTTTATTTAAATTTTCAAATTTTTGTGTGAATTTTAAAATTTTTCATCCCCCTTTTGGACCCCAAAAAGCAATTTAAATGGTTTGTTATAACCTTCATTTTTGATCATTACATTTCCCCAAACCCCGTCGTAGCTAGTCCAAAGGGTAGCCCCCCAACCCAAATTTTTTTGGAGTTTTTTTGGTGGGCCCCAAATTTTTTGCTTTCTTTCTTCCCTTTTAGGGCCCCTTTTTTGGGGCCCCTGTATCTTTGATACGGCGGTGCAACCCCCCTCTAGTTCCAAAGCTCAAAATGACAAAAAATGAAAAGAATGTTGATTTGAAATAAAGCAATTTTTACAAAATACCCAAAGTGTATAAAGTTTGTTGACATTTGGTTTTTTGGGAAAAAACAATCGAAAACCAGAAAAAACCTTTATTTAAAGCACTTTCTTGGGAAAAAAACCCCTTTTAACCAGTTATGTTTGAGAAAAAATTTCCCATGCCCTTTTTTTTACCCATTATAAGTAAAGGGTTTAAAGATGTTTATTTTAAAAAAATACCTTTTTAAAAATTTTTTAAACCTAACTCTGGTGCAAAAATGGGAATTAGGGGCCCCCGCGCTAGTTCAAAAAAAAAATATGAAAAAAAATTTGGGCCCCCGTCTCGGTTGCGCCACCCCTGTTTTTAGTCCCAACACCGGGCAAACGGAGCCGCCTGTATTGGTTTTTTCAATGACGGTAGAGGGGGGTATAAAAGAATTCCCAAAAAAAGGGAAGGGGGTTTTTGTATTTTAAAAAGCACGTAGATGAGAGCATCGATGTGTAATCTATGTGCTATAAATTAAAAATCATGGTCATCATCTGTTGGTCTAAGGATGGAGTTTGAACCTTTATTGTTAAATAAACCTCTTTATCAATCAAAACACTAGAATACAGCTAAGTAACAAAAAATATTTTTTAAAGAAAAACTTAAGACTTCTTACGCTGTTTTCACTTAAAATTAAAAAACTAGGGCACGAATTCAGAAAACGCTTTCAGATAGAAATTGATTCATTTTTTAAACAAGATCACACACAGGGCCATAAAACTATATTTATATGTCTTATTGCATTCTTAAAGTTTAATTACAACTAAAAATTTGGGTTTTTTCTCCGAAAAATTTTAAATTTTTGGAAGAAAAAATATCTTTAACATATTTTATTCATATAGATGGATTCATACAAAAAATTTTAATAATTAAAATATGCTCTTAAAGGCTCGTAAAATTAAAATGTATTAATATTAAATTATTTTTATATTGGTAAAAGTATTTTCTAGGACTATTCTATATCAGAAGGCCAGATTACTTGTCTGGAAAGAAAAGTACTCTGTATCTAGTTTCTTAAAAGGAAATATTCAAAAATTGGAAAGTAATATTTCCAAAATTGTACTGCCCAGCTAACAGATTCTGAGACTAGTATTCTAACTAATATTATGAAACCTACGTAACTAGCCAAAAGCACTCTAAAAGAAATAATAAAATGTTTTTATCTCAAGCTAATGCATTCAATACAGACTATATATAATGCATTTATAATGAAAGTATAAATAAATCTCATGTATATGGCACTATAAGAACCGGATTCTTTGTATAATAATTGCAAAGAACTTGATTTCTCTCTCTCATGATTTGTATACATTCTTACAATTTCTCAAGAGATACACTAAGCATCACGAAGAAAAAAATGCGAAACTCTATGTCTGCGTAATCATATACTTAACGAATCAGTCATAAGGCAAAACTATATGATAAAATTTGAAAAGATGATGAAACCTTGCATTTAAATTGGAATTGAGTCTCAAAACTCTCTTTCTGTGTAACGTGGAAGTATGAAATTAAAGTAAAAAAAAGTTTGAGTATTATTTTAAAAAAAACATTATTTTTTCTTTTAGAAACCTTTACATAAAAACACATGCTTACTAACATCACACTTTATTACTACTTTCTTTTAACCATTTTTTAACGAGGTAAGAGGAAAACTTCTAAATCTAATATAAGTTTCTGAGGGTTTTATTACGTAGATTTTCAAAAAGTAGTGAAGATATTATACGAGGTAGGGTCCAAAAAATTTTCCCCGGGCTGAAAAAAAAGTGTAGTAAGGGGAAAATACGATAACATTTCTGTGTCACTGCATTCTTCCCCTTTTTTAAAAAGTTTGTCCCGAATCACGAAGTCGAGGGTTTGGGCACAACATCGCATTTTGTAGATGGATGGATTTAGTAGCCGGGATTGAAAAGACATTGCGTTTGTTGAGCGGAGAACAAACAAACTTTGTGTTGGATTGGAAAAGAGTGCTACGGGGACGAACGAAATGTTAAAACATGTTTAAAAGGGAGGGGGCCCTTACCAAAAAAAAGCAAAAATTTTTTAGTTGTATCGACGTTTCCCGAGAAGGCAGGGGAAAATGTCAAAAACGACGAATCTCTGGGCGTTCACAGACTTCCCGCACCGGTAAAGACATCCCAAAAATTTTTTGCGGCGGTACGTAAGAATATGCTTCAAAAAAACAACGGGGGGAAAAAAGAAAACAGCTGTTTTTGCCACATCCTTTTTTTTTCCCCTTTATTTCGCCCTGAAACCCTTTAGAATATTTTTGAGCTGGCACTCACTTGCAGGGGGCGCCAATTTCAATCTGCAGATAGTTAAAAATGCATCGCTGATGCTGTATGGTTTAAAAGGATTCCCGAAATGTTTTAAACTTTACAATTTAAAGGGGTCGCCCAACCGGTATAAATGGTTAGCGACGCCGACTTCGGTGCCTGGGGCCGGGGGTTTGAATCCCGGAGAAGACATGGATGTTTGTAAAAGATAGTGCCTTTGCGGCGGGGGTACTCCCAAATAGCCGTCCCAGGGCCCCAAGTCCTCTCGTGTGGTTGGTGGAAGGGGGAAAAGGGGGAGACCCGCCACCCCCCAGGTTTTTCCCCCCCAAATTGGGGGGGAATCGAGCAAAATCGTACTGTCACCTTTCATTTTCTCAAAGCTAAAAAATAAACGACAGGCGTAAAAATTCTAAGCCCCTAGTCCGGGTGAATTTGCGGGCCTCGATCCCCGGGCCCTTTATCGGGGGAGGTGGATTAGTCACAACAACAACACGCTTTAAGGGCAAAAATTTATTTTTTGCTCGAAGGGGTTTTTTTTTCCCGGAGGGGTGTGTTTCAGCAACAACGTAATGTTTTTTAAATTATAAAATTCCCGTCCGGGAACTTTTGAATCCCACTATACGTATAAATTAAAAAATTTTGGGTTCATCACCCTTAGAGACTGCGTGGATCATTTGCAGTCATTCACATCAAAGGGCCCCTCCATTTAAAAAGAAAGAAAATTCAAGTAAAAAAAATTTCTCTTTAGAATTCCAATAAAAAAACTTTTTTAACCCCGATTTTTTTCCCAACAAAAGACATTCAATTTCGTAAGTCAGTGGAGTTGGGTTTGAAAAGAAATACCGGGTTTTATTGTATTGCTAAAAATTTTTTCCAAAATTGGAGAATCAATTTAATTAAAGGTTATCCCAATTTCGTTCCCGGGAAAGAGATTTTTTTAAAAAATGTAAATGGATAATATTTATGATATTTAGTGTCACTTAGATTAGAATACATGTATAAAATTATTTTTTAAAGGGCATTATGAAAAAATTTTTTAAATAAAAATTTTGGTTTAAAAATTTGAATAATTTTTCCCAAAAGTTCTCCTTTTTTAAAAAATTCTTCTATTGTATTAATATTTTGCCTGTATTTTGGGGTCAGACCTCTGTACAGAGGCTCAAACTAAATTTTGAAGTGCATAACGGAAGCGGGTTTTTCCATGTCCCTTTGAAAACAGAAGGGGGAAATTTTTTAAAAAATGGCAAATAATTATTTCAAATGGTTGTAACCCGTGAAAAAAAATTTGAATTTTTCAAAAACGGGAGTTGAGCCCTCTGTCAGAGGTTTTGAGGTTATACAGGCAAAATATTAATTTAAAAGAAGCATTTTTTCAAAAGGAGAACTTTTTTAAAAAAAAAGGGTTTTTCTAAGTTAATTTTTGCCCCAAATATTTTATTTAAATTTTTTTTTTTCATAATGTCCTTATAAAACCATTTTTTTACATGATTCCTTCTAAAGGGCACTAAATTCAGAAATTTTCCATTTTGGGGCCTTTTTTAAAATCTAGGGTTTCCCAAAAGTAGGTACCCCTTTTAAAAACTTTTAAAACTTTTGCAGCCTATTTCACCTGGGTTTACAACTATAGTACCTTTTTTTTATTCTTTCAATTCCATTTATTAAAATTGTAATTTGTAATTTTTAATTGTGTAGTAATCCCTATAAAGAGTAAGATAAAAAAGACCCCTAAATAAACTTAAGAAATAAAGAAAAAAAATCATTAACTAACATTTGCTTATCATGTGAAAAAGGGTTTGGAAAAAAGGGAAAGAAAAAAAAACAAATAGGGAAAAAAGCGGAAATTTAAGCTATATTAAAAGAGCATGCATATTTTACGCTGCTTAGACCAATTTTTTTAGTAATGCTTAAATATTTAATTTATTTTTGTATTTAAGCGCAACACCAAGCAAGGGGGTTGTAACATTTTTTTAAAAAATTTAAATTTGTTTTTTATTTTTACTATATTTCCCTAAAAATTTCTATGTTAAATTGCAAAAGCTTAAAACAAGACTAACACTGGAAATTTTTTTTCATTAGGCTTTATTTTTGATAATTTGAAATTTTTCCATATGATGTATGGAAATTGTATGATTTTGTTTACCGAAATACATAAAATTTTTTTTTAAAAAATTTGGGGCTTGTGACCACAGAATAGAAAAAAAAACTTCTGATTTATTCTGGGAAACAGAATTCGATTTTTCGGGTGTATTACGTTTTTTTTTCGACATTTTCGCAGGCGCGGGAAAGTAGTTCTTTTTTTCATGCCTATTCACATAGGCCCCCCCCTCAATCAAAGTTCAAGATAACTCGCCAAAAATTTGGGAACCCTGATTTCCCATGTGTCGTATGCGATGAATTAAAAAATTGGGTTCCTTTTTATGATGTCGCCAATAGCGTTGCGGTGATATTTAACTACCGTTCATATAACTTATATAACAACGTATACTATGCAAGGCCAAGAAAACTTATGCCCGAAGAGCCCTTTACTTTTCATAAAATTCTCTAAGCAAACAAAAGGAAAGGGTTCGAACTTTTCCAAATTATTTCTTTTATTTTCAATAATCTCTTAGTTGTCATCACAAATATAAACCAAAATATCGGCAACTTTCACACTAATTAACTTCATTAAGGTTTCGGATTTTAATCTTTTTTAGCCCATGCCGAAATCCCCAATGCTCTTTTTACTGAATCAAAAAATACATCGATGTTTCGTTTCTTCTTATCTTCAATCTTCTACATTAAATTATTATTCAAAATTATTATTCATATAAAAAATAAAAAAAATTTTTATTCATAAAATAATTTTTTTTATGTGTAACATCTTTCCTCTCGGTTGCTGGATATTTGTTGGGAGTGATTTCGTGAAAGGACGGATGTTTTAACGGGAGGGACGTAAGCGCGCTACTTGTTGATCAGAGTGCGTGGCTGTGTTCTTCGCTACCCTCGCTGGGGTCCAACTCTAATAGCCATCAAGCACTCGAGCGCTTGACTCTAAATCCGTTAGTCACGATATTGGAGGACATAAGTGCGGCAGAATGCTTATTTGAAAATGGGCAAACAGTGATTTTGGTGGTCGTATACATTTCTTCGAATCAAACGGTTAAAAAATTAAAGATTTCCTGCATTTTGTACTTTTACCATATAACGAAGGTGGCTCTGCTCTTTTAAAAAAATTATCACTCGCTTCCCCTGATTTTGAGAGGTGGTTTTAACTTTAACTTCAGTTTGCCAAAAGCTGAGCCGCTCATAGCTTTTATGAATGATGAACTCAAGCTCGAAATGAACACAGAATGTTTCGACTGCTAACAGTGGTACTATTATTGACGCTGCTTTTCAGCGGTTTTTAAATACTTTGAAATCACTATATGTGTCATATTTTAGTTATCATAAGTCTATTGTCTCCGCTCTTTCCCAAATTGAACAAGAATAACTATTTTTGATAAAATATTGCATTACTCCTTTTGTTAATTGAATACAGTTTTCATTAAAGATATCGATAGAAAATTATTTCCAATCATACCCGATTCCTATTTTTTTCAGGAAAGAAGTTAATATTGCGTATTTACCACGATAACATGTCAGATGTTACACATCATATGCGACTGCTGTAAGACTCGTTTTTTTTTTCAATTATTTTCGTTTGCTCTTCTCTCTTCACTCACTGGAGTTGAGTGAAAATAGGCTTCATCCCAGTTATACTTGAATAAAGAAAATAAAATTTCACTGTAAAAAGTGTGTATGAATTTTTTACTTGAAAAAAAAAACGCGTCTAAAAAGTTTTCAATTCAAAACTAAGCGCGCGTTGCCAATACAAGCATGATTTCCGACTAGAGCCCAATAAATCCGAATGGCTGGCGTAACGCACCCGAACCTGACGCTTAACTTACGCTCAATCTTCAGCAAAACGCGCCTCTATCTCTATAAAGAAGTTTTACTCCAAAAACACGTGCCTAAAAAGTTTTCAATCCAAAACTAACCGCGAGTCACCGATCCGAGCACGATTTCCGACTAAAGTCGAAAAAAAAAAAAACTGAGTTCTGATACTCACCCAAATCTGATGCTTCATTTAAGTTCATTCTTCAGCAAAACGTGCCTAAAGAAGTTATCACTTCAAAAATATCCTCGAGTTATGAAACGAGTTATTAGTCTCAGTAAAGTATACATTATATTAATGTAAAATATATGCCATGTAACATATAATGTTTAGGAAATAGATGACCCTGTTTCAACAGTGGTGTGCAATTGTATCCTCAACAGAGGGTTTGAGAGATGTGCAGGACAGGACAAAAAAGAACATATCGTCGGCCTAATTATCAGACTACGTAATTCAACCGGTCTAACTGATTTGATATAGAGGTAAGTCAACGCTTTTTTGGGGCGATTCCTTTTCCCCAAGCGCGGTGAAGCAAACATTCCCTTTTTTTTTCTACCCTCCTCAGTGCGCGCTCCACTTTTAATTTATTCCTTCTATCAGTATAATCACTTTTTTTTTATATTTCATAAAAAACTGATTTCAAAGGGGAGGGTGATGGCAATTTTAAATAAAATAAATACAAAAAAAGTAATATTAACGTTTCATTTAATATAAAATTATTTACACTTTTTTAAGCGTTCATTACAAAAAAATTTGTAAAAATGTGTTATTTTTGCTGAGCAGAGATAAGTTTAGGAAGGTTTTTCCCAACACCGACAACCACAAGAGATTTCGGGGAGTTATAAAAAAAAAAAACCCTTTTTTATCAGCTATTAGATCTACAGGCTTAAAATTTAATATTTTTTTTTTGTTCAGCTGAGATATGCAAAAGCTTTTTTTTGTTTAATTTGAAATTTCCCGATTGTAATAACGCCTATTTGCGATCATAAAAAACAACTTAGCGCCATACCCTACTGTATAAAATTAGCATCCCAGATGGAGTTACGCATTTTGATAATTAGACCGACGATATGTGAGTCCAAGAGTATAGTTTGTTAGGCTGTATGAAATATGATAGTTTAGTTTTAATAGTTTCAAAATAAAGTTTTTATTTGTTGAGAAAGAGATGGAAACCCCTTTTGAGATCAGATTCTTTTTCTAGTAACCCCAAATTTCCCCAAATTTCTGAGATACTGCCCTTTGACGTTGAGCAAGTTTCTTTTTTCCTTTTTTGACTCAAAGGGCCCAATCGTTCGTGCCTCCACTTTCTAAAGTTTGTACAACTTTTTTTTGTGATTTGTTTTTGCTTTTTCTTTCCAATATGCATTGCCGTTGGGTTTCAACAAAAGTGATACTGAATGTGAATATTTGCCCGAAACTGATGAATATGGATTCCTCTATTTGTCATGAAGAAGATAAAGAAGTGAAATAAAAATGACAATACACTTAAGTAACGTTTTATTTCCGAGGAACGTTTCGAGCAATTTCACTAAGATTTGTAATTTTAGTTCTAATTTTTCCATTTTTTCAAATTTTTGCAACCCAGACATTTTGCAGCTTTATTTATGTCATTTTATACAATCCCAATAAAAGAAAATCTATCTTATAATATTTCTCGTGCTGGTTACACTGGTTGTACATCTAAATAAGCCATGTATCCACATGAGTTTACAGTAGGAGAGATTCTGCCCTATACATAATATTTATCCACTGGTGCTTACATGGTGCTCAAGGGGCTAACTTAAACAGTAATATCAACAAAATATCGGAACACCTATCTCTTTTAGTTGACACCGAAAGTATGAAAAAAATTTAAGTGCGTTATCAATGGATTTGTTTCGTATACCAAATTGAAATGAAACAACGTAATACTCAACGCTTCGGATTCATTATTGAGCCCATTTAAATTATTTTGAGGGTGTAGTAAAGGTAGATTACACTATATCTCCCTTATTAAGTTTTCTCATATCTTTTCCTCAAAATTATTTTATCTTACTTCTATATATCGTAAAATATTAAGAGGCCCCAAACGAGAGTCCCCGAGGAATTTTTGATATAAGGCCCACTCAGGACTAGCTACGTCATTGCCTCAAATATTTTTAAAAAATGTATCGCACTGACCAGCTATGGAAAATACTGCACCTTGTATTCGAAATCTAGCAAATATCTGAAAAAGAAAAAATTTAACAAGAAACGTCTCAAAGAAAACGAGGTTTTTTTCGAAATTCTTCATATAGTCTAAACTAAACTCAGTGGTGCCACAGCCCATGAGGGCCAGGGCCTACTGTGCCCATTTCAGTATACGTGACCATTGGGCAATGAGGTAAATGAGCAGATGTTCCGATCAGGTGGTCAGTCTGAAGCGAAACCCCCAATATTTAGTCCTCAAGCAAGCTTGGTACTCATTTATCAATCCACTGAAAGGATGAAAGGCGGAGTCGACCTTGTCCCGCCCGAGGATAGGATTCCGGGACCTGTGGTGTGGAAGCAAGCGCGATAAGCTACCACTCGGCCACTGTGGGTCTGCCATATGGTCGAAAGATATTATTTTAACTTAACAGATATTTAGATTATATATGCTTCTCTTTTTGGTGAAGATTGAACATCGCATAATTATTTAAATAATAATGTTTGTGGATTTATTTTTACATGTCTATCATAGATTTTAAATAGTGTGAAACTTAACCCAAATGAAACCTTAAAGCCAAAATAAAAAGAAGTACTTGGAAATTTATGGTTGAATTAATTTTAAAGTATCTAAAAAATTTGTTGAAACGGGGGAAAACCCAAAAAAAGATTAGGGCAGGGGGGGGCGGGCATTCTAGCCAACCCCCATGCAACAAAAAAAATGAGGTAAAATCTTGACTGTGGAAGATTGCTCTAAAAAGTTCAAAAGACGGAAGGGTTTTTTCCCAAAAACCCCCCACACAAAAAACTGAAATTACTTTTGCAAAAAAAAAGAACCCCCAACAACCCAAATATCTTGGGGGTTATATTGATAAAAATCTCACTTTTTGACAAACTTTAAAATATTAGAGACAAATTTAAAAATAAGCAAAAATTTTACTCCCCTAATTTTTCAGAAAGTCTAAATTAAGTAGACATAATAAACGTTATCTATACACCTGATCTTAAGACCATTACTTTACCTACGCCTCCCGTGGGGAACGCCCGCAAAAAATAATATAAATTTCGAAACCTCAAAATGTCATTATCGGGGTTTTTAACGCCTATTGGTATATGAGAAAAAAAAGACTTTTTTCCCCTAATATCCCCCAATTAGACGATACCAAATTTAA
>BMAV01022711.1:0-47941 GCA_019973955.1 Trichonephila inaurata madagascariensis
TTTTGCAGATTCTTATGTTGGCTTAGGAAAACGGGCACTTATCTTTTCCTCCCTTATTCATAGTGTTCGAGATTCGATTTGACTTTTATTTGCGTCATATTCTGAAGTCCCACAAGTGCAATTGACGACGGACATCGTAATTTTCAACCATAGTCAAATGACGAGGACGGAACCTTAAGGGCACCCCCTCTTTAAATTTCTACACCACACCATCATCACCGTAAGTACTTTCAGCCTCGAAAGATTTAATGTGTATCAGCTCGTTTTTATGATGGGTCTTCAGTGACACCAGGATTCCAACTCATGACTAGACAATCCCAGCCACGAGTTCGCGACCATGACCATTCAGCTACCACAGCCCCCGAGCTTCTGTTAGACCGACACTGGTTGAAAAAAATTATAGCATTTGTCAATAATTTTTCTGAAGATTTATTTACGAAATAATCCCACACCATTTCTCAGTTTTGTCAAATCTATTTCCATCCGCACACTTCTCACTGTACTGTAAAATATTCGATAAGAAGTTTTTTTTAAAAAAAATGTAGTGGTTTTATTTTTATATTGTAATTTATACGTGTGTATATGTTACCGTTAAAGTGTGAAAACCGTAAAAGCTTGTCGCTATATGCGAAACGATTACATTAACAAAGCTCTAAAAATCAATAGTTTCAAAGCTCACATTAAAAAAAGTTGCCAAAAATTTTTTAAATAACTTGCAGTTTAAAAACAATGCAAATATGATTAATTTAGATTTTTTTATAACTGCAATGCAATACCGGCCAGAAAATCCACGGTTTCCCTAAAACCCCCCTTAGGAAATTTATCCTCCAAAATTATGTAATTATTGCACCCAATAAATTTTTAAATTTTTAATTTTTCTTCTTTTATTTTTTTTCTTCTTTTACCCCACTGGACAAGCGTATTCCACTTTCTACTTTTTAAAATTTTACTTATCCCCATGGGCAGCCAGCCAGAGGCTATATTTTTCACTTCCCCCCAAACCCAAAGAGAGGCACCCACATAGCCTCAGCCATGTATGAACATTCCACGTCTTGAAGATACCTAAGCCCCTTCTCCCGGATTCCCCCGTCGCGCCAATAGCCTGCATGCTACCCAGACTGTGTAACCACGAAATAAGCCCCCCTTCAAAAACTCTTAAAGATATGGGATTGAGGACTGTGTATCAGTCCAGATGCCCAAAAATAGACTGCCATCCACTGAAAACCGTTATTTCCTAGAATAACTAGGTATTTCAAGAAATAACTGGACAAGTCAGTTAAAGTATATAAAATTATTGAAATCTATGATTTAACTAGGTATTCTATAGAATAACGATTACTTGATCGTTTAAGAGTCAAATACATCACTCGAAAGTTCTTTGAAACCGATTCTAGCTGCTTTTAGTCAGTTTTGAACCGCTTATAGCTGCTTTACAATGACGTGTGTGTGTGTACGCTTCATTCCTCTGCTTTTGAACGTAGAATTTAGGCGGTGCATTTATGTTAGCGTTTTTTACATTTTGGATTATTAGCAAATATTTTTGAAACCTGGGTGTGTGTTTTCAAGCAATGACTTCTTTTTTTTAAAGAATGGGAGACCAACTCGTAAATAAGAAAGATTCAATGCGAGAGATTTTAATCTTTATTAATTAAGCGTGGAATAAAGGGGGGAAAGCGCTGCACTTGGGAAAAATTATTAACTTTGATAGCAGAAGTAAAAAGTGCTAAAACAGCACAGAAAAAAGTACCACGGGACTATTGGTTACTCCAACATTATGATGGGCTGAGGTAGTCCAGTGGTTAAGGTATCGGACCATGGCAGGCATGTCATGAGTTCAAACCCAGCACCACTAAAGACCCGCCGTGTAGGGCAGCGATGCACGTTAAATCTGTCGAGAACTGAAACGTCCTCCCGTTGGTGTGGTGTGGTAGTTAGGAGAGGGGGATGCCAGCTCAGGTGTCGTTCACGTCACTTGACCATGGTTCAAAATTACGTGGTCCGTCGCCAAAAGCCCTCGTGTAGCTAAACAGTGCGACGTTAATATTCACTCACTCACTCCAACATTATGATATCCATGAAGTTCAAGGAGTAGAAAAGTTAATTGTGCCAGTAACAGATGCAAAACATATTCTTTTTTTAACACACTTTTATAAGCTTCACTTGTATAAAACGGAATCTTTGAACTCAATTTTTACCCACTTTAAAAGATCAGATGTATTCGAAATTTTACTCACTTGTCCATGACCAATGACAATACAATAATTTAATAATTTTGTTCCATTGTCCTGATCAGGATCATCAGGACTAACAATTTCCAATTTTCAGATCCTATCCCGCATCTGGCGACTAATTTCAGACCCCATTTCCAGATTTGTGGCGACTAAAAGATTAAGTTACAATTTAGTTCGATTAACTATAAAAGAGGGTGTTTTTTAGTTTTTTAAAACTGTAATTTTTCCTTTTGTGTTTTAACTAACGTTAACAATATGAGCAATAATATAAGTTATATCATCGTCTTTTCCTTATTATTTATCAATTAATCATCCGCAATAGGGATAATATTTATTGTTATTTATAGCTATTTATGATCAATTAATTTATAACAACTTTGAAATTGTTTATTGTTCCCTTTTAGAGTCTATCAGTTATTTTATAGAATAACTAGTTATTTCATAGAATAACTAGTAAAGTATGAATTTTTTCATCTGTTATATACTTTAATTGTCTTGTCTAGTTATTGCATGAAATACTTAGTTATTCAATGAAATAACTGAATTACTTTAACGCGGTAGCATATCGTCAGCCTAATTATCAGACTGCGTAATTCCACCGGTGTAACTGATTTGATATAGGAGTGCAACGCGCCAAGCGCTTTTTGGCGCGATTCCTTAATCCTTTTGTTTTGTCTACGCCATGCCTCAGTGCGCGCTCCGCTTTTAATTTATTCCATGATCAGTGTAATCACTACTTTTTTTTAAATTTCATAATAAAACTAGATTTCGAAGGGATAGGTGGTGGCAAGATTTTAACATAAAATAAATACAACAGAAAGTAATATTAATATATTACACTTCCAGATATAAATTATTTACACTAGTTTAAGCGTTCATTACACAAAATTTGTAACAATGTGTTACTTTTGCTGAGCAGAGATCCCGCAGGAAAAAAAACTAACACTAATATACGTTATCCCCATGGCAACCACATTATCGCACGATAAAAATATCAAAGTAAACCATATTGTAATATTATCGCCTATCTTGACGAACATAAACAACAACTTGGCGCCTAGCCCTACTGTATCAAATTAGCATCCATGATGGAGTTACGCAGTCTGATAATTAGACTGACGATATATATTATAAAATACAAAAAATAACTAAGGGCTTTATATAGGTATGTATGCTAACAAATAAAAAGAAAAGTAACTACTAAGAAGCTTAGCGCACTAAGATTTAATAACACAAACCAAGAATAACTCTAAGAATAAAACAAGAAATAAACACTACATTTGTAACAATGGATTATCCACATGAAGTCTTACCCTCTCTAACTCAGGTTGTTCCTCCGTCCAATAAGATTGTCCCTTTTACCTTGAACAACGTCTCAATACAAGTGAACGTCATATAAACAGTATGAATTTCAATCAGTGAGGTAGATGATTGTGGACGATATTGCTACATATCGGAGCGTGTCTGTGGATTCTATATCCACATCGGTATATTAATATTTGGAATTCAGCATTTCGCCTGTTATTGATTCGTCAGGGGCTTGAGGTTGTGTATCTTGTTCAGTGAAGTAAAAACTTTTTTTTATTCCCGCCCATAACTTGACTTGTAGGTATATCACGCAGTCATATGTAGAGTTTGGTTTGTAAAATTAAATTATTATTATTATATTTGATTGTGTAATCATTTCGAGCATTGATTCAATGGCTACCTATTCATGCTGCGTTCGGATCTTCCGGGAATTCAAACAATGAGCGCAATCTAATCTAATCTAACAAGGGGAGTGCAAGGTGTAGGAGTCACGGATTTAGTTCAGATTTTGTAGGATGGTAGATTTAGTTTCCCTGTTGATGAAGATATATGATTATGGTTAAAGAGGCCAACGACACAATAATTTTCTAGATATTTTTAATTGAAGATGCAATTCATGCAAAATAGAAAGCAGCAGATGCCCATGCAACAATACAGAACTAATTCGATGCGCGAGATGCTTTTCAAAATGGACTAAATTCATGACAGTCACGTGATAAAGAGAAACACGTGTTCTACATTGAATTCTAAACAAACATCAAACTAATTGTACTTTTTATTCTATTTGTAAAAAATTTAGATAAAATTTCAAGTTTCATAATTGAATAAAGATGTCCAAGTATATTATAAAAAAAAATTACATCAAACGGTTTTGAAATTAAAAAAAAAAAACCTCTTTTTATACGTGTATTTTCAAATCAAGTATATTTTGTTTATTTATAATTGTTGACAAATTTGAACTTTTTAAAAGAAAGTTTCTGTAAAAAGAGAAAAAGTTGACAACAACAACGAACTTTGAACCGATTGTCTAGAAACACATGATTGCATTTATTATATGACTATGACGTCACATTAATTTATAAATTGATTGGCTAGAAACACGTGTTTCTCATTTATCATGTGATTATGACGTCATATGAATTTAGCCCATTATGTTTCATTTGTTTTTATGATAAGTTTCATCGTTGTACGTATAATAAGGAGTAAGAAGCTAGTCATATTTTTATACTAATTCTCTAATCTGATAAATTTTTTTATTTATTTTGTTCCCTTTCACAAAATTTATTGTTTCCAGGCACGATTAACTAGCAGTTCAAGGCTCTTCCGCTGTTTTTCTTGCAAAATGCTTTAATTGTTTTGTAATAAATATTATTCTGTTCTTATACGAATGAAAATGACAAAACTCTTATAAGGTTTCTAGTCCTTAAAGCCATTTCATTTCCAATTTATTTAAACTCTATTATATATCTTTATACGTAAAAATAGACGTAAAATAAAAAAAAGAAAGTTATTCACCCACCACGGACTCGAACCCGGATCCTAACGCCGAGGAACACCAATCCGTTGCTGCTACACTGGACCATTACGTGTAATCGTTTGCTACAGAGCTGAATTTAACGAGTGAATTGCATTTTCAATTGCAAATATCTAAAAAAATTATTGAGTAGTGGACCCTATAAACAAATAATCTTCATCCACAAAGAAACTAAATCTATCATCCCACAAAATTTGAACTAAAGCCGTGCCCCCAAGACCTTGCACTCTCCTTGTAAGAAGTATAATAGTATTAAGCATATATAGAGAGATAAAGTGCAATGTGTATCAGCAGCGTTCGTAAAAGAATTAATTACACACGCTACGTGCTTTATTGTTAACACCCAGCTCGCGTGATTCCGATTCGGTGCTGCTTGTTTTTGAACTTATCCCATTGTCTTAAAATTCTGAACAACTTGACCCTATTTTCAATCTTTTCTTCTGAATTCTTGACTTTTTTTATACGTATTAAAATAATCCGTTAATAGATAGGAAAAAGGCTTTTTTTCTTATGAGAGAGTTTAATTTAGTGTTATAAGAGAGAGAGAGTATAGAAAGTATTTAAGAAAAATGTTTCATTAAAATATATCTTTAAAAAGTTTAGTTTATTCAATTCCTACTATTAGTTTCATCCCCCTATATTATAGATATATATATATAATAAAATATTTATATTTTGATATATATATTATATAAACTTATATATATATATATATATATATATATATTATATATATATATATTATATATATATATATATATATATATATATATGAGATACACTGGGTGGCAAAACAAGCAACAATGTAAAAAATTTGCAGATAGCCATGAAATTGCAGAAAAGGAGGTCTGGAGATCAGTACAGTGAACACGTAAGTCATAGAAACGTCATGCGTATGCAAATATCAGGAACAAAACGTCAGAAGCGATGTGAGGCGTACGCAAAACGCGTGATGTCCGCGCGCTGCTCAACAGTAGAATAAAATGAAGGACGGAGACGCAATTCAACATATTCGCTGCAAGTGCCAGTGAGTCAGTTCGTGAAATATGGCTAGAAGAAATTACCTGGACGACTTCACACGTGGAAGAATGATCGGAAAACTGGGGGGGGGGTACTGTCACCAGTGTAGCCGCAGAGTTCGAATCAACAAAGTGTCGTTTCGCGCGTTTGGGAAAGCGTTCCAAACCACGGGGGTACAGCTGTTAAAAAGGTTGGGGGGACCCCCCGAGGACGAAACAGCGGGGGATGACCGATTTTCATCCGAGGCGGAGGTCGACAAGTCACAAGCGCCATTGTTCAGAAACTCTGTAAAAAACGGGTCGACAATGCCGGTTACCGTGGCCAGACGCCTTCACAAAGGGGCCGTTTCCCCCGCCGCCCTGAACGCTGCCTCTCGTAAAAGTTGGCCACCGAAGCCACCGTTTACAGTGGGACAGGGGCAAAAAAACTGGACAACTGATCAGTGGAGTCGTGCCCTCTTTACGGATGAGAGCGGTTCAATGCCAAAAGGGATTCTCAACGCTTTTTTGATTTGGAGAGAGATCGGGCCCCGGTTTTTACCCCCAGTAACATCAAGGAAAGACATTCTTACGGGGTCCTAGAGTTCTCGTCTGGGGGGGCTTTTGCTGAAGGGCGAACTGAGCTTCACTTTTTCGACAGAGGGCGAAACCCGGGGGATCGCTAGGGGAGGTACTTTCCCCATGTGCGTTTTTTTCCGAGGTGCCATTGGCACAGACTTATTTTATGGATGAAAAATGCACGGCCAATCGACTTTGTGTTGGGGGCTGCGGGAAAGTGAAGATATCACTGAATGGATTCCAGCGTGCCCCCCAGTTTTAAAAATCCCACGAACAGTGTGGGATGTTTTGGGGGAGACTTTTGCCCCGCTTACATCATCCGGAGAACAACAAACAACTCAAACAGATGTTGATTGGGGAAAGGGACCCTACCAAAGAGATGTTGCACCAGCTGGTTTTGAGTATGGGAGAGTGCGAAGCAACCATTGAAAAAGGGGGAGGCATAAATAAAGGAACATCTGCTTGGTTCTTCCTGTTGATTGACAATCACAGTCAGATACTATGCGTTCAATAAAGCTTGTTTTTGTTTGACCGTACCGTATGCTTTGTTTTCCCCAGCGCCGATTTTTTTTTGTCTTTCCCCACTTTTTTTAAACGTAATAAACCCCCCTTTTCAATTTTGCCCCCCAGTGATTTTATTAATTATGAATTTTCCCCCCAAATTTCAACGTTAAAAAAATATTTTATATAAAGAAATCCTTTTAAAATTTGGGTTTTAATTTTAAAAGTTTTTACAAACAAAAATTTTTTAACAAATTTAACTTTAATTAGTAAAAAAAAATAATGCCCAACACCATACAAAAAAGGAAAATCACCGGGCCCCTTGTAGCAAAGATAGCGCATTTGACTTCTAATCCAAAGGTCGGGGGTTGAATCCCACCGGGAGGCAATTAGTGAGAATGTTATTTCTTTTTACTGTGCTATTTTACTGAATAATTTAAATTTTTTTTTGAATAAATAAAACAAACAAAAAAAAAATTGTCCGCACCATACATGAAAGGAAAATGGAAAATTGCAAGGAAAACCTTTTTCTATTTTGTCATTTTAAAAGTGTGATTTTGTTATATCTTTTATCCATGTTTATATTAATTGTAATTTTTTAATAAAAAATAACCTAAAATAAAAATTTTCTTTATTGATCTAGGTAGAAATTTACTTAATTTTTTTTTTTTACTTATTATTAAAATCAACAAACGCAAAAGGAGATGAATAGCATTCTTAAAAAGTTAGGGATCTGAATACAGAAAAAAGAATAAAATTTTAAAAAAGGGATAGGACACCAAAAGAGAATATTAAAATTCATAAAGTGAACTCGTTATTCGATATTCAGTCAATATATTATTTTTTTTGCATTGATATCACACACATTTTTTAAAAATAATCATAATATCTAAATTTAAACATTTTGCTTATGAATTTTTAAAATTTTTTTTCTTGGGTTTTTAAAGTAATCCCAGAAAAAAATTTTCTACTCGCATTTAAACATAAAATAAAGGATTAGATTCAATGAGATTTGAAAAAATCATTAACAGGAAAAAAAACTTTAGAATTTGCAATTGATTTTTTTTCCTTCAAATACCTCTCAAAAGGTTTTTTTTTTGAATGTGAAATTTTGAAGTTATAAAAACAAGCAAAAACCTAATTTGATTCTTTTTAGTATACATTAAATAAAATGAGGTGGTTTTTACGTTCCGTTTTAATTTTTTTTTACTCTATAACAGGGTCGTGATCTATGTATATATAGATAGAGAGACAGAAATGTGAGCGTGAGTTATTTTTTTAAATTTTTACAATTGCAATAAAATGTATCGGACACATTTTTATCCATCACTTTATCAAACGGTTTGAAAAGAATTTACAGCTTCTGTTAAAATAAACCGAAAAAATTTATACTGTTACATGGTTGATTAGCTTTAAACTTAAAAAGGGTTTTGGCAAAAACAAGCAGTTTTGAAATAAATTGTAATTCATCCCGGGAATTTCGGTAATTCGGGAGAATTTCTTCTTACAAAGAACACTGAACATACCCCATAAATCCATAATAGCACTTGGGTTTTTCAGCATCCGTGAATTAAAATAACTAATCTCATTTTGGATTTAATTTTTTGTCTAAATTATGCTTCGAAATTTTTCTCATCAAAATTTTCTATGAATTAAATTCTCAGAAAATTTATACATATATGTATATATATATATATATTATGAAATACGTACGTAGAATTGTTTTTTTTTTTGTGCAATTATATTTTTCGTATTGATAAATATTTTGAAAACAAACAATTTTTAACAATTTTAAACTCTGAATACTAGACTACTGCTGAGTACTAGACTTAAATATTCGATTTTCAGAGATGAACGAAACATGTTTCCAAAATGTCGAAGAATGGTCCGAAACAAATATCACAGGAAATAACAGTTTTCAATGGTGTTTTTTGAATTTATCACAAGTAAATTGGGCAACTGTGTCGATTTTTTATCAAAAGAAATGCCTGAAATTTAAATCATTGACAATGGTTTGTTTGATGAAATTGAAAAAGACTGAATGTACCTTTAAATTATAATAAATTGAAACAATTGGAACATCAACACATTCTGAAATTGATAAAAGATGGGTGAAAATACTTAACCATTTCAAAAGGAACACATTCCATATAAAATTTAGTTATTTTTTTTTAAATTTTTACGTTGTGTTTCCCCGGGAACTAATGCAGCAGTTGAAAGAGTTTCTTCAGTAGGTAATGATTTTGTGAAGTGACTAGTGAGAAATCAAATTGAATGTTAATATTTTATCTACAGTGCTTACCGTAAAATCCTGTATGAAGGAAATTTTTTGCCCGAACTTTCCGAGTATTAAAAATGATTTTGTTGAAAAAAATAAAAGTTCATTCAATGGGAAAATACTCGGTTAAGATAAAAATAAAAAGAACGTAAGCGTAATTAGCGTATTTTTGTTTGAATTATAAAACGTTTCATATATTTAAGTTTCATTTTTCTTAAATTTTTCGTCCTCCTTTTCATTGTAAAAAAATGGTCACCTTAATATTGTTACGTAGATCCGAGGGTTCGTGGATTTAATGCAAAACAATCACAAAGTAAATAAACAGTTCTTTAAGAGCGATGCGAATTTATTATCAAAAACCCAATCCTTTAAATGAAAGGATTCATCAGCAATATTCACAGGAAAATACCCAAAGGTCTTCACACCTTCAACAGCAATCAACACAAATAACCAGTGTTTAAAATGGACTTAAGAAAAAGATTTTTTTCACAAGCACAGCGAGCAAATCGCTATCAAAACAATCCTCACGGGTTTTTAATTTAGACTTACGCCGTCCCGGCGGCACCCTTATTTATAGGCGCGACAGAAATTTTTCAAAATATAAACGGCTCGTGTTATTGAACATGACACTAGTGGAGAGATCCACTATTTTCTAGAAGATTCCAGAGGGCCCCGGAACCGCCAACACGGTCGCCAAATTGTCCGCCAACAATCCCCAAAAAATGATCCCAACTTGGCTTTTACCACCGGTTTCGCCAAGTTTTTCATTGAATCGCCATTATAACTTTAAGGGGGCGGCATTGCTTGTGAATGGCACAATTTTAACAGGGGAAATAAACATAACATAGGTAATGTAAAATGCATTAAACACTCAAATACAAAATTTTTACACTATTTACAAAAAATTTTGTAACAATAAAAAGGATATTTTTTCCCCAAATTTTTGATGTATTAAAATGATATTTTGGGACAAAAAAATATTCAATGGGAAAATACTCATTTAAGTAAATGTTTAAAAAAAGGAATGCAAGCATAATTATCGTATTTTTATTTGAATTAATGAAATGTTTCATATATTTACGTTGTGAATCTTTTTTTAAAATTTTTTTCGCGCCTCCTTTTCTTTGTAAAAACTGGTCATTTGTCCCAAAATTTGGATAATGTAACCCCGGGATTAAAAAATAAAACCCTAGGTTTTCCAAACCCTAAAGAGCACATATTCAAAAGTCTTATAAATATAGAACACGGGGAAAATTGAATCCACAGTCACAAAATATCGCAAAAAAATAAACTAAGCTTTCAATGGCCATGATAAACTTTTAACCCCCTTTGAATTTTGTTTTTCCTGCATTTTACTGATTCAGGTAGGGGGGGAAAGCCAATCTGGAAGCTTCGAGTTCTATTTTGCCCAAATAATCATTCTAGATCAGTGTTTCCCCCAAAGTGGTTTTTATGACGCCCTCCAAAGGGGGTCCCGTCCGCGAAAAAAAAATTTTGGGGGGCCCAAAGGGGTGAAAGGGGGGGTCTTTTATGGGGGCTCTCAAAAAAAACCAAATCACTATTTTATTTTAAAAGAAATTTAGTCACGGGGAAAAAATAGTTTTTATTTATTTAATAGATTTATTTACTAATTTTAATAAGGATAATTTGTAGTTTACAAGTTTTACAGCAAAAAATTTTATTATAAACAAAGCCCCCATGTCCACAATTTTGACTTTAAAGACTTTTCCGGTCATTTATCACGAATTATGGAATATCGTGAGAAAATATTTTTTTAATTATTTTTTAGTGTGGTTGCCAATCTCAAAAAAAGAAATTGGGGGGATAAGTTCGGGTTGTTTGGGTTGATTGTTTTGAAAAATTCGCCCACTTTTTTTAGCTACACGAGGGCTTTTGGTTTACGGACCGCGAAATTTTTTGAACCATGGTAAAAGTGACGTGGACGACACCTGAGCTGGCACCGGATAAGTTCTGGACATTACTAACGGGGGAGATTTGGGGGTTTTAAACCCTGACAAAATTGATTTCCAAATTTTTTAAAAATTGTTATTGAAGCAGTAGATTTATTCCTTTTTAAAAAGCATTTTTTTTGTTGCTTATTTATTATATGTATTAATTAAATTTTAATTTAATTAACATAATTTTTTTTAAATTTTTTAAAAACATACTTAATTTTAGTTAGAAATTTAAATCGTTTAAAATAGATCTTTTACCAGCTGTGAAAAGACAAATTTTAAATTGGTAAATTTCCAAAAAATTCTATATTAGATAAGGGAGGGGGCTACCCCCCAAAAAAAAAAACATGGCAAAAGGGGGCTTTTGAGACAAAAAAAGTTGGGAACTCTGTTCTAGATCAATGGTGGGCAAATGTTTGGGTTTGGGGACCACTTTATGGAAGCTAAAATTTGCGGAGAGCCACACCTTTTAAAATGATTGCAATTATTAACTAATGTTGCATTTCGGAAACGGAATAAAAAAATTGTACTATATAAAAATCAATAAGTGTAAGCTAAATAAAAAAGTGGCAATTTTATTCAATTTGTTTATTGAATCAATTTCTTATCTATAGCTGCAAGCACATTTAACTAGTTTAATAAACAAATGTAAAATTTTATCCACTTTTTTACTAGTTTTTTTAAACCCGGAGGAAATAGTTGAAATTTCATCACTTTTCCGACAAGTTAAAGTCCATAAAAGAACAACTTTTGTTCTCTTGTTAATCTGGAAACAAGAAAAAAATTTACCCCACGAAGGGAGGGGCCAAAATGTAAGGACAATTTTTCCCAAAAATATTTTTTTTTTTTTTTTTTATTCTTTTAAATTTTCAGCTTACAAAGATTTGTAAAAAAGAGCTGGGTCCGTTGAATCAAACATTTCTTTTTACAGTGTGTGATATGAACATGTCAATAAGCTTCCTCAAAGGGGCCTTGCTGTGTCAATATTAGTTGTTCTGTGAATTCGTCAGTAATTGAGTTCTTTAAAAACCCTTCCGAAAAAAGGGTTGTTTCGTTTAACAAGGTTTGTAGTCTACTATGAAACCTTCCCCTGTAGCATTTTTTTTAAAAAAATTTATTACTTTTTAAATAATGTTTGCTTCTTCAGTCTTTTTTACACATTCCGTAGCTTTTTTTTTTTTGTGTGTTCTTCCCCTTTGGGAAAATTTTTCAGCCCCAAATTTGTTATGCTTTGTTTCCCGGGGATCTTTTTTAGATTGTACTCTTTTTAAAAACGGCTGTAAAAATCTTGAAGGGTAGCGTTTACGGTCATAAGGGTTTTGTTAAAAATCACTTTAATCCCGGGTCAAATAACTACTATCTAGGGAAAACACTATTATAGTATAAAGTGCCCCCCTTTTTGCTGGGAAGAAAAAAAAAAAATAAAATCACGTGCAAAAGTGTCCCTCATTGTCGCCAAAGCGTGGTCCGCTTTTTTATTCTCCATTTTCATTCGTAGGGGACGAAATCCCGAAGTCAAAATACCACCGTTTACTCGTACTGGGGGACGGCCCCGTCCCGCAATTTTTTTCCAGCAAAAAAACAGGTAACTCTAAACTGGTAAAAAACTGGGGATATCTTTTTGGGGAAAATGGGGAAAAGGAACGTTCCTCCCCATCACTGAACGGGGAATGTCTTTTGACGTTAGGTCCTGGGTGGTTAGCAAAAACTACCTGATTGGTGGGGTAGTATTGAAGGGGGGGGGGGAGTAGACAGGGATGAGGCACTCGTCTGAGGCAAGACCCTTTTGGAGATTGTTCGTAGCCGTGAGTTGATAACGACCTGGGGTTGGTTGATGGAACGGGAGTGAGTTACCTTTTATTGGCTGTACCAATAGGCTAAATGGGAGTGGGCGTTCCGATGGGGACTTTGAGAATTTTAAGGGAAGAGAAAAATAAAATTTAAAGAAATTTAGCAATTCATAAAAGATGGATAAAAAAAATGGAAAAATTATGGTGGATTGTAAGAGTCTGGGGAGAATTTCCAGGCCTCTTAAACTGTAAAGGGTATATAATTTTTTTTAGATTATTTAAATTGGATTTTAATAGGGGGAATATTGGCAAAAGAATTTCTTTTGTAGTAATTGATTTTTTTTTTAAAAGGGTTTGGGAGTTTGAGACTTTGTAGATATTGGAATTTTGGTATATCTGTTTGCCTTGGTTTTTAGTTCTTATGATAAGTTTTGAGAAATTTCCAAAATTTTAATATTATATTTGCTGCATATCCCCATACAGGACAGCCATAAGAATAAGGGGCCGAAAAAGGTGTTAAGAAAATTTGTTGTACATATCCATTTCAGAATTCCGGCATATTAGGGGTAGATTGATCTTAATGAATTCCGGTTTGTCACGCGAGTGTAGATTTATGTGTTTCCAAGTGAGATTTTTATCTAAAAAAAATACCTGGTATTTTGAGTCTGAGACCTTCAGTGTGGGGAAAATAGTGTTGGTGGTGTGACTGGCGATTCTTTTAGTGAAGAGTACTGCTACAGTTTTGTCAACGTTTATCTTAATTTTCCCGTGATTAAAGTAAATTTCAATAATGTTAATGTTTATTGGAGTTGAGGTGATTGTTTTGGGTTTTGTATGTGGCGAGGATTGCGGAATCGTCCGCGAGGTAACTCTAACGACTTCGGGGCTTCGATTCTGAAAGAGGGGGGGCATAGCCATCCTGTGATGACTATGTCATTAGGGTCCCGAAGCTGAGGTGTGGGATTATCTAAATGATAAATTTTATTTTAACACAACTTTTAAAGAATAACTTATATTATTTTTCTAATTAACAACTTTCTTAAAGTGAGAGTTAACACCCATAAACCTTATATTTAAGTCAGATCGCGCAACTAGATCACTTTTTTTTAATTTTAATAAATTAACTGACTAATCTAACTTCCATACAAAATATTACCTTTTGTAGAGTCACCTTCCTTCATCGATTGAGGTAATTCCTATTACGTAATTTTAGATGAGAAGATTCAGATTTTCTTTATAATTTAATTGAGATGAAGGGTTTCCTTCTTCCAGAGCTATAGGACGACTAACACTTGACCCGGGAATGATTCCACACTAAGTTATTCAAACTTGGCTATATCTCATAAAAAGTTTCTACCCTTTTTTTAAAGTATATCCTTTTTTTGTTTTATTCGATCCGTTTCTTTTTGGTATTGGGTTGGAAAAGTTTTGCCATTAATCGGGGGCCGCCAAAGAATTTTAGGAGTTATTTAGAAGAAGGGACGCGAGAGACGTCACAACCCTCCAAGAAAAAAAAGGGATTTATTTTTAATGTTTAAACCCCCTTAAAAATTACGTGCCTAAATTTTATTTCTGAATCTCTTCGTTTTCTAATTTTTTATTTAAATTTTAATCTTAAATCCTCTTTTTTAACTTTTTAAAATTTCCAATATTTATCTTGTTTTTTAATTTTCATTACTCACCCTTTAGAATTAAATTTAATATTCAATTTAAATTTTTAAAATTTTAAAACCCTCGTGACAAAAATTTTACCCATTAACTGGGCCAACATTAAAATTACTGTTTAATTTTCCCCAAATTCCTCACTTTTTACATATATACCCCCAAAAAGTAACTATACCCCCTTAAATTTTCAAAATTTTCCTTTCTGGGTGCGCAGACCCAAACTTTGCATCTGTATCATCATTTCATATGGAGCTGGCTTTTTTTGCTCCAATTTTTTCGGTGTTGGTTATCTATTTCACAATTTTCAGGGTCTGTCTCCCTAAAAATAAAAAATTTCAAATTACTGTTTCCAATTTATGTTTACATAATACCAATAATTTTTTACAATTTTATGATTATAAAATTATTTGTAAATCACAATAAATTTTCATCTTCATCCCCCCCATCGGGTTTCCCAAAAAACCCCCCCAAATGAGCCGCAGCCCGATTTTTATTGTTTTTCCCCACTACGCCTTTTCCCTGAACCAGATCCCCTCATAATACGGAAAATACAACAACATATATATATATACATAATACAATTACAAACATTTTTCAATAAAACCATTATAAAAAAAAAACCAAAAGGGAATTGTCGCATCTAAAGAAGTCATACATCGAAGCAAAAAAAAATGGGGCAATTACAATTGTTTTCTCCAAAAAAAAATTTTAACAAGTCAAAAGTTAAAAAAATAAATATACACTCAGGGGAAGTGTTCATTTTTGCTTGGTTTATAATTTTTTAAACCCCCCCGCCTCGAGACTTCTTTCTTTGCAAAAACCCTTCCGCCCAAATTTGTTGGAAGATCAAAAAAAATGAAACAATACAACCTGATTTTTTATATTCGGTCTCCCCCCCATGACGTCCAACGATGAGGTGTACCACTTTTTTTTTTCCTCGGCTGCATTTGGAATTTCTTATGTTGATTGTTGTGGGGCCTTGTAATCCCCCTTTGTCGGTTTTTTTCTTGTTTTCCCCGGGAAAACCGGGCCGGTGGGGACCCTGTTCTTTCCTCAGGCGTGGCCGGGTTGTACGTCGGTCCATTTTAAACTTCAGTTTTTTTCTTTTTTGTTTTTTCTTCTACTTCTAGAAATAGTACTGGATAAAAAAGGTTTTTTTATTATTGTGTCCCTTTTTGATTTTTCTCTGTGGTCCACTTCCCCCTGACTCTCCTGACTTTTTTTCCCCCTTTTATTGAACCTTGTCCTTTTTCCTTTTCCCCAAATTTCCAAATGAATTTAGGGAAGGATTTTGACCAGGATCTGCGTTTATGGGCCCCATCTGTATTTTTATTTTGGGTTTTTGATTGGCGATAACCCCTTTTTTTGGCCTCTAACTTACGTTTCCCCCCCCGCAGATTTTTCTTTCCCATAGTGTGCCCTATTTAATCCTTGATGTATTTTTTCCGAAGTACTAATTTTCCCTTTGACGTGATCTTTATACTATTTTGGGGATACCTTTTCCCTAACCCCGACCTCGTCACATTTCCTATGACGATATTTTCCCATTTGATCCACTTTAAACCCGTTAATTTTTTCCCCGATTTCCATTTACAATTTTATTGTTATTTTTTACTTCTAAAAATTTTAAAAGGTCCTTAAAATTTTTTGTTTAAATTTAGCGCAGACTTTGTTAGCTGCTGAATTTAAAAGGGGTGTGTTTCTAATAAGACCCAATCATTTCCCCAATTTTTTATGTCTTTCTTCGTCTATTTTTAAATATTTTTCCCCCCTTTTCCGGGTTTAATTTTCGTACTTAGTCTACCCCTTCCCCTGAATATTTTCTATATTTTGTATTTTTTGAATTTTGAACTTTCCCGGGAAATCAAAACCCAATTTTTGAAAGGGGGAAAATAAATTTTTCGACCTAAAAATAATTAAAGGAAGGTGTTTTTCCCCCCGTTGTTTCATTCACCGCCGTACGAATAGCGTAAGAAAAACCTCACGTAAAAAAATTGATCCCAAGTATCGTTTGATCATTAACATAATTTGCAATCATTTGTCCCTTATCTCGATTAACTCCCTTTTTTGTCCGATTTGTTTGTGGTCTATATGAACCAGTCTTCACATGCCTTATGTCTAATTTTTTCACTTAAGTGCTAAAAAATTTGGGGGATATAAATTGGGGACCATTATCACTTATTAATTTTATTGGAGCCCATAACGCGAAAATAAAGTTATAAAAAAAATATCCGCTATTATACGAGATGGGGCCCTTTTTTAAGAGGTAAATTTCTTTTCCTTTGCTGAAATGATCGGTTATTCCCAAAAAAAGGATTACGTTTTATTCTCGATATGGGATACGGGCCTAACAAATCTAACGTCACTATATCTTTTGGGATAATTTGTTTATAATTGATTTCCTAACCCAGCTGGTAACCGCTTTTTTTATAGTTATTAACTTGGCACATTTTGGCATGTAGAGACATATTGATAAAGAATTTTCTCTTTACGGGAAAAATAACAAACGCCCCGGGAATTTTTTAAGGATACGTTTTAAATCTTCCAAATGTCCAGCAATTGGCCTACCGTGAAATTTTTCTCATTATTTCATTCCTTAAAGATTTTAAAATGTATACACGCATTTCACCTAATGACGGCGTGTTTCGATAAAATAACAATCCTTCAATTAAACGGAAATGGGGACCACTCTCACATATCGTTGCATTAACCGAGTTATTTTCCCGGGGTTTTCTAAATATTTATAGATATGCCCCAATTTTGGGGTCTTTTTTCTGTTTTTGTTTTTAAAATTTTTTCCCCCGCGAAGTGAAATACTAAAATCCCTGATTATGGCAAAATTTAAAATTTTTTTTTCCCCACTATATTTTCCCCCACGGGTTTCCCTTTTGGAAAGTATGTCAGCCACTGCATTTTGAGTTCCCCCCCCATGTTCCCATTCTATATTGAATTTGCTAATTTGAGTGCCCATCTAATCATCCTACTCGAAAAAATTTTTGCCATGTGTTAGGCGTGTTAAGGCAGCGTGATCCGTTATTATTTTTAATGGGAAAATATTCCAAAATATGTTTTTGAATTTGTTCAACGCCCATACTACTGCTAGACATTTTTTTCGGTTACTGTAAAATTTCCTTTTTGCGTTGTTCAGTTTTACGTGAAGCAAATATAACGGGTCTGTTTTGTTGTTTTAAGAAACCTTGCCCTAAAACCGATTAAAACTGGCATCTGTAAATAACCGAATGGCTCCTGAAATTTTTGGAAATTTTTAAAAACGGGCCTTTTGTTACCGCCGCCTTGACCTCTTCGAAGTTTTTGGGCTTCATTGACCAGAAAAATTTTTTTAATTTTCGTTTAAGATTATAAAGTGGCTCCAAAAAACCCCGCAAAATTTTTTAAAAAATTTTCCCGGTCCCCAAATTGGGACATACCTAAAAACTTGGACACCTTTTTTGGAGTTAGGGGGTGGTTTCATCTCTAGTATTGCTCGAACCTTTGTTTCATCCTTTTTCCTTTTTTCCCAATAATTAACCCCAAATACTTCAATTCATCGCCCCCAAAATTTTTGATTTTTTTTATTTAAGTCAACCTTGCATCTTGTAACAAAAAAAAAAAAAAATTTCCCTTTAAAAATGCTCAACATGGTGAGGAATGAGGGAGATGAGATAATCACATCATCCATAAAACATTTCACAAACCTCCCTATCCCCGGGTTTTTTGGGATTATGTCAATTCCCTTTTTGGGAAAATTGGGAGCTGCTCCTGATAAACCGAATGGCACCGCTTGAAAGCATAAGTCCCATTTTTACTAAAAAATGGGTCTTAAAATACCTGGGGTTTCGCCATTTGAAAGTACCCTTTTTAGATAAAAAGAGATGACATTATTGTTGTATATGGGATGTTCGTTATTAAATCATCTATTAAGGGTTTAAAGGGGTTCGGGGGATATTTTGTGATCGAATTTATTTTTCTATAGTCTACTGCAAATCTATATGCTTCTGGATTATCCGGTGGAAAACCCATTATTTTTTTTTTGCATAACACAACTGGGGACGCGTACGGGGTTTGGAATTGGAACAATGTTTCCTTTTTTGTAACTTTTTTTGTATGTGAAAATCAATTATTGCTTGCTTTGTCCGGTCAAACCTATATGGCCGGGAAGCTACTGGTGGGGTTATCCCCCCGTGTCAATTTCGGGAAAAACGAGTAAGCCCTTTGGTTTTGGGAGAATAATTCCCTTAAAACTATTTAAAACAAATTTTGTGTTTTTGTTTTTCTCCCCCCAAATTTTTTGTTTTAGATAAATTATCTAAACCCTTTTTTCCCTCTTTTAATTGGTTCAACCACCTTATTTATTTGAGAATCAATTTTTAACGATTTTCGATCAAAAAACTAATACGATCCTTTACCCAATTTATAAAAAACAATACCGAGAATACATGGGTATTCCAAATCTGTCAACACAAAGAAATGACCAATGTCTAACAAAAAACTCTGATGCGAATATTCAATTCTACAATCCCCATGTTTTTGGGATTTCGCACCCCCGTGCTGTTATTACCGCTCGCGATTTTTTTTTTGCTTATAAAAAAAAAATTTTCATATACCTTTCCCAAAATAAATGGGTTTATCTGCTCCGGTGTCCCACAAAATGCTTTCAAAAATGTGTTATTTAATAAAATAGGAACGTGGGGGAAATTCTTTGGGGGATATACATATCGGAGAAAAATTTTAAATTTTTTCTCTTGTCGATACTTTTTTAGGTTATCTTTAACTTTTTACAATATTTTTAAACGTCCCCTTTTTCATCCTTATCGCCTCGACTGAAATTTTCACCGAACCCCTATTTCTGGGCGCCCTATTAAAAATTTATCATTTCGCCTTTATTTCCCCAAATTGATAACCCCCTGTTGTTGAATCTCATCACTATTCTGGGAAAACTATTTCTCTCGAACCCCCTATTACTTTGAGGGATTTCATAAAAATTATTTCTACTATTATTTGGCCTTTCGTCCCAACTTCAGAATTTCTCCAGTTTCTACCATTAGCATCAAAAAGGCATCCTATGCGCGTTTTGACCTCGTCTTTTATATTATCATTCTGTGAAAACCCTTTTTAAATTTTCAAAGAATACCTCCCTTTGAATTTAGCTGACTTTTAAAAGTTGGGACCCTGGCCCCCGGGTTGGAATTCCACATAGTCCTGGATCTGGGGGTTCGAGTCGAACTAAAATATGATCCACCAATTCCCCGCTTGGGACATTCCCAACCCCAAAAAGTTTTTTAATTTTATTTTATATACGAAATCAAAAAGGGGTCCCGATTTCTTTTCCCCCCGCTTTAAGCAAAAAAATTTTGCTTCTTTTAATTTTTCTTATTTTGGGCCCGGGAAAAAACCCCTTTTGCTAAATTTTTCCTTGAGCTGGGAAATCCGTGGCTGTATTTTGCACTAACACCGATCCCAAATATTGAGTACCAATCTTGAGCCCTTCCCCTGAGATGACTTTTTAAGTGACGACAGAACTTTTGGGGTTTCAAGTAACTGTATTTGGTTTTCAATTTTTTCAGGAACTCTAAAATTTTCTGACCCCCGAAAAGTACATTTCAGGTAATACGTTACAAACCACCCGCAGTACCTAACCCAGAATTAAAAAAATTCGGGGTTTTTGCGACATAAAACCATCCTGTGATGACTATGTCTTTAGGATCCGCGTAAGCTAGAGGTGGGGGGATTATCTAAAAAGATGAGACATTTTGGGTTCTTAACACAACTTTTATTAAGAGTAACTTATATTACTTAATTCTAATTTAAAAACTTTTTTAAAGTGAGAGTTAACACCCTTAAAAACCTTTTTATATTTAAGTCAGATCGCGCAACTAGATCACTTTTTCTTAATTATAATAAATTAACTGGGCTAATCTTTAAATTTCTATACAAAAAAATTACCTTTTTTTAGAGTCACCTTCCTTCATCGATTGAGGTAATTCCTATTACGTAATTTTGATGAGAAGATCCAGACTTTCTTATAATTTAATTTAGATGAACGTATCCTTCTTTTCCCGAGCTATAGGACGACTAACACTTTGATCCGAATGATTCCACACTAAGTTATCTCTAGATTTGCCGCCATATCTCATCAAAGCTTTTATCCTTTTTTAAAATATATCTCATTTGCATATTGATCCGTTTCTTCTTGGTATTGGGGTTTGGAAAAAATTTTGCCATTAATCGTGGCCGTCAAAGAATCCTTTGGGGGTTATGTTTGGGAAAAAGGACGGGAGACGTCACAAGGGTTTTGGGGTGAACACATCACTCCGCCTCTTTTCTGGGGGAAGTTTCTTTGCGTTGTGAGGGGTTCGGGGGAGGGGGTGGGCTTCTGATAAGGGGGAAAAAGGGGTGTAGGCGAGGTTCCAGTAGTTGAATAGCGTTGGTTAGTGAGCTTTTTTTCTTTTGGAACCGACTGACCCGGGGGAGAAGGAAGAAAAAAATATTAAAATTAAAAAAATTTAAAAAAGGGTGGAGGGTTTCAAATATGGCATTGGTAAAATTAAAAGGAAGGGGAAAATTAAGGAATATATTGACATTAAAAATTTTAAAAATAGGGAAAAAAATTAATCAATAAGCGCTTCAAAAATTAGAAACGCTTTTTTCTTTTTACATCAGTTTTTGCTTTAAGAGGGGGAGAATCTTTAGTAATTTTGGAAATTGTTTAGCGATATTTGCAAATATTTTAAATAGATCCATGATATTTTGAAATTCAGAAGAATTATGAACGTTAGAATTAGAAGCAGAAGTTTGGCAGAAACTTTGACTTTCCCCTTTGGGGGACCTTCGGGCCTTTAGGAAGGGGGGTCATTATCATTACTATTTATCAGAGTTCCTGGGGTAACGGGTTTGGGAAAGGACAAACCCTCGACAACTTTATTGCTATTAAAAAATTTTTTTTATTCCTATTTAGGGGGGGGAACCCCCTTTTTGGGTTTAGGGAAAATTTGGGCATTTCCTTTTAAAAGGGAGAATGCCCGTACACGGGGAATTTATACAGTAGGGGGTTTTCCATTCTACTAGAGATTTCGCAAAATCTTTTTGGGGGGTGTGTTCCAACCAAAAATTTTTAAAGGGAACGCGGTTTCATGTGGCAGTTAGCTGCCGTGTGGTAAAAGTTGTTTCATTTATAAATTTGGGGAAAACCCTGATAGAATAGCCTTCAACTTTAACTTTTAGGAACCAAAGATGGGTTGTCAAAGACGGTAGCATTAAAAGTATTTCTGGGTAAGTTAACTAAGAAAAAAAGGGAAATGGAAGTTTGGTACGTTTTGAAATTAATTGGCTAAAAAATTTTAGAGTAGCCAAGTGTTTTTAAATCTATTTTTGAATTTCTTTTCCCTTAGGGGAACGCGAGGGAGGGCCTTTAATTACAGCTTTGCTTTTGGGTTGTTTTCTTTTTGGGGTGTATAAATAGAATTCATAATTATTATCCGCTTCCAAAAAGTGGGGGAAGTTCTCTGTTTTCTTTTGTCCAAAACGAAAAGTTTAAAAAAGGTAACTCTAATTCCGAACCCAAACCTTTTTTTAAAATCCCAAAGGGGGAGGACCTTCACGCCCCCCTTTCCACCTCTCATTTACGGGCCACAAAAAGTTTCACGCGACCCCCGACTTCATATGCACCCACCGGTGCGGACGGGGAAAAATTACCCGGCTCCTAACCCCGGGGCAAAGGTCGGGGTGTGTGTCCAACTTCTTTTTTCCATAATTCAACGGGGCAAAAACTTTCCGAAGATGCTTCTGTGACACTCCTTTACGCCAGAACTTTTTTACACAGATTGGCTCATTCAATAGGGTAGGGTGAATGGGTTCCTTTTTTGTTGGGGAATAAAACAACACAAAAAAAACTATATCTACCTTTTTGAGTGTTCCAGGCCTACAGGCGTCCGTAAGCCATGAGAAAGAAAGTATTAGCGACTACAAAACCATTCTCCCAAAAAGTTCGCCTGTGTTATGCCTCCGGTGTAAGGGGCGAACCACTGGCGCGCTTTATTAACACACAATGTCCCATGTAGTCAACTGACCCTCCATACGTCAATCTTGACATGTATAGAGGGGGGTGAGTTCTGCTAATGAGCCGACCTTACACGGCCATCATTTCATGTTACACTAAACACACTGCTTTACTACTTGTATTACCAAATAAATATTTGTGTGTGGGATTGTCCATTCTTCATTAAATTCGGGGCATTTATTACCAATTATACGATTTTTCGTAGGATTCATGGCTTCATTTGTTGGAAATTTATGTTTACTCTTCTCAAAAGCTAAATTGATATTAACCATATCAACCGAAAAAAACAGTGCCAGTAGCGCCCCACAGGGAAATTTTTTAAGGGGGGGCCGAGGTCGAAACACCATTCTTTTTTATCAGGGTTCTTTTTTTATTTTGTCGATTTTCGGGGAAAAAAACACAATAAAACTAATTATTGAATAAATAATTAAAATTAATTAATAAAATTTTTTCATTAATAACAAATATTTAATTAAATTTTTTCGTACTTATACTTAGAATTATAGTCAATCGGAAAAAAAAAATCGGGGTTTAGGGGGCCGGACCCCCAGGGAACCCCCTCTTTTTGGGGGCCACTGATCAGTGCGCATGTATCTTGTTCCGTCCAACCCTTTCCATCTTATTCTATCTTCGTTTGTGCAAGGGAAGGAAATAACATTTCAAAGCAGATTTTACTAACTGTCTTGGCGGGCATAAGAAACCCTTAGCAGGCCACTGTTTGCCCACCCATGTCTTGGACTCTTCCGGATTTGTCTCGTAGTATTTTAATTTTTTTTCCAAATTTGGCAGCTTTTACATCACTTGAGATGGCCATATTTGTCAATAAATCACGCCCAAAATTATAGAAGAATAACTCAAGAAAATGCAAAAAGATCTTTTTAGATACAATTTCCGTCGGGCCGATTTTTTGAATAAAATAGAAATTTCCGTTATAAAAGAATTCGAAATACATTTTTTTTTAAAAAGAAAAAAGTTAGTAATTTAAAATAATTCTTTTAAATTTTTATTCAAATTTTTTTTTTATAATACTTTTAAAAAAAAAATAAAACATTGCGAAACAAAAATTTTGTTAAACCAAATTGTATCTTTTATTTTTTGGTAAATTATATAAATAATTTCTTTCTTAAAAAAAAAGTAAATTTCCCTTTAAAAAAAACTTTTCTTAATTCATCCGAAATTATTTTTATATATTAATATGGCAAAGGAAAAAAAAATTTGCACATAAGTTTTGACAAAATTTTAATGGTTTTTTAAAGTAGAAAATTTTTTATTGAACAATGTTTTAAATAAAGGAAAAAAGAAAAAAATGTATTCAAAAAAATTTATCAGTATTTTCGAAGAAACTTAAAAGTAAATAAACACGGGAAAAAAAAAAATCAAATATTGGGTTTCAAAAGAAAAAAATTCTTTTTTTTATACCTGTTTTATATTTTTTGTTTTAATAAAAATGTAAAAGATTAACATACCCTTTTCGCTTTGTTTGAAATAAAACTTTGGTTTTCGTTTGGGATTTTAATTAAATGTTTTCCCCTGCAAAAGTTACGAAAAAACCCTTAAAAATGCTTTTAACCTTTGTTCAAAAAAAAAATAAAAAGGGATGAAGGATGAATATTTTTTTTTATCGAAACTTTAAAACTACTTTTTTTAAAAAAAAAAAAAAGTTGAAAAACATTTTTGAAAAATGAAACAGAAATGAAAAAAGAAAAATTAAATAGCTGAGATGAATTATTCATTAAACTTTACCTTTGTTGTAGAGCTTTTAAAAATAGAATAAATTCTGAATTTAAGTGATAAGCTTTATTCAACTCAACTTTGTTTTTAGTCTAATTGTTTCTTTTATCTCATAAGTAATATTTGAGAAATATGTTTTTCCCCTTATTCATTTACGTTTCGTTTTTACTTTTTTAATGTAACTCGAAGCTTTATCCTGTTAATATCAACAACAAAAAAGACGTATTAAAAACTTATTATGAAATGTTAAAAAAAGTATTTTAAAAGAAGGAAGTAAAAATATTTTAAAGAGAGAGGAATTTTTATGTTTTAATGGTAATTTATTTTTATGAATAAAAGTAAAAAATTATTTTTTAACAACCTAGAGTTATTTTTTATAGAATGTGAGAGACAAATAAGATTTTTTTTTTTTCATTTGCGTAGTCTAGTAAAAGGTAAAGTTCCGATTTATTTAGAAACTATAAGTTTTTTTTATTGTAATATTTTTTTCATTTAGTGTTAAAAATAAATAAAACTTAAGAGGGCTTTTTTTCAGTAAATGTATCATACTTAGTGCTTCAAAAATTCTTTTTATATGGAATTACGTAAATGAGAAAAAAGTAACGGACATTAATACCTTTTCTATCATTTAAAAATGAAATATAAGTTAATATTGAAAACATTTTTAAAAAATTCCATTTAAGTTATTATAAAAGGAAGTAAATAAAAATAAATTTCTTATAATGTACATTAATCACACATTTATTAACCTAATTTTTTTAAAAATTTCAAAAAAAAGAAAATCCTGGATTATTATTCAATTTCTACTATTAGTTCACACTCCCTTATGTATATTTATATTTATATATATCTTGTTCAAATTTTCAATCTTTAAATAAATATTTTCTATTCATCCTTTAAAAAGTTCAAATAATTTTTTAAACTTGTAATGATGACACTCAGTACCCACACAAAATTTTTTCAAGGGGTCCGGGGTTGAAAGTTCATCATTCTTGTATCATGCTATTTTTGATTTTGTCGATTTTCAGGAACAAAACACAGTAAAAAAACTAATTATTGAATAAATAATTAGCATTAATTAATAAAATTAATCATTAATAACAAATATTTAATTAAATGTACGTATTACATACTTAGAATTATAACCAATCGGAAAAAAATCAAGGGCTTTGGTGGGGTCCTCACATTTATAATTATAATTATTAAAATGAATATGTATTACGTCACTTTAAACATTTGAAGTTTTTTTTTAAAGCTCTCAGAAACATTTAATACCCTTTTCAGTAGATTTTAAGCCGTAAAGATCTGGGTCTTGATTATTACATTCTAGTAAGATTTCTAGATTAAGAAATATATAACTTATTTTATTCTATCGCATATATGTTGAGCAATTTGCATAAAATAAAAAAATTTGAACTGTCAGAAGCAATGATTATCAAGCACTTTTGTGAAAAAGCGCACAGAAAACAATTTTTTTATTTCATTGTTATTCATGTCACATCAATGTCGTAAAATGAATATTTCATTTGAATCCACTATGTAAATGGTAGAACATGCAGAAAAAAAGTGCAAAATTATTAGAAATTCTAAACTAAACTTCCAAACTAGCATAGCATAAAGTAAAGCGTAATATGCTTCAAATATTCACGACACAGTTTTGCTACGCTCTCAGAAATACAAATCTTAAAATGTTATTCAACTTTTATGAAAAGACGCTGTTGAAAAAGATTTCGATTTCTCAAATGGCAACACAGCCATTTTCATACAAAACTTAAAACAACTGCTTTTAAAAATGCGAGTTTGAAGACAGATACTGCCACAAACGACGTTTCATTTTTTATTCATTCACAAGATCTCATTTCCAAGTACACTAAGCCTAACTTCGCCGTGAGAAGTACTTTAAGCACCCATTCCAAAATTCTCTTCTTTATGTTTTGACGAGAAATACCTTTTTTTTTGGAAGCAACAATTCAGTTTTCAACATTGCCCGTTTCCAGTCGTTGCGTTTCTACAAAGTAGCATTATCCGTACTGCGAGCAGTATATAGACGAGGCATTCTGTACTTCAAGATTACGATGGAGGTAATAGAATCCAGTCTAGCGGGAAATTCGCCGTTTAAATTCTTCCCGAGAGCTTCTGGAAAAAGCTCTGGAAAAGAAGAAAGTTCCTAGTTTTTATGAGCTTCAATCTCAAGATAAAGTGGTAGTCATTGAGAAACCTAAGTGGAGCCATTTCCTACAGAAATAATAATAATAAAAAAAAAAAAAGAAGAAACAACATGAAAGATAGCGGCATTATTTCCCTTTTCTAGCATCTATTTGCACAGTGTGTGTTTTCCATCAAAGAGAGTTGTAAGCTCTTGGGTCAAATTCTGTTCGTAGAGATCTGTTTCTTGAGAGACATATTGCAGCTACTTTTCGGTGATTTGTTTCCTTTTTGAAAAATATTCAAATTTTATTTCTTATCATAAGTAGAATAATAATTTAATGGTGGATAATGATAAAGTTTAATGATTTTGAATTGTGTTTATTTTCTTCTTCTTTATTAACATCAACACTTATAAACTTTTTTCTTTTTGAAATTTTTATATCGAAAAATTAAATCTGTTTGAAAAATTATAACATCATTAAAAAAAAAACTTAAATCATTTTTAATAATCATAATGAATTCATTTAAGCGTTTCGCTCCCTCATTTTATATTTCTTTATGCAAGTTTTGGATTGTTAAATGAAATTTTGAATTACCCCTATAAAACAAGTCATATAAAATTTTTTTAAAGCCAATTCCTACTTCGTTAGAAAAACGTACTGGCGCCATCTGTTGCAGCTAGTTGTAATTATGACAGAAATAACGCAGAAAAAATTTAAAATTAAAAAATAAGATTTAATTAATGAATTAATACTTTAAAAAAACTGTATTAACATCAAGTGTCATCTACTACAAGTTTAAAAAATTTATTTGAATTTGAATGGATGAATAGAAAGTATTTTATTGAGGATTGAAAATTTGAACACAAGATATATATATATAGGGAGATAGTGAACTAATAGTAGGAACTGAATAATGGGTCTTGATAAAATGTAATGTAGTAGGTTTTGAAAAACTGTGAAGAAATCCAAAGGTCATTTATTGATTCTCTTTCTCTCTCTCAATATCTTAATACTTGCTTATAATAGTATAACTTTCATAGATACCCTGTCTCTCATAGTTTCTAATATATAAACTTTGATTGTGATTTGATTTGGTTTTTCATTAACATCACACTTCAAATCAATTCGAGAACTATTGACGACAAACCTTGAAATTTCAAGCCAAGGTTAAGTGAAGATGACACATGAGTTGACATTCTACTTTCTAAATTTCCACACCACGCGAACAGGAAAACTTCGAACCTAGACAGATTTAACAAGCATTACCACCTGTATACTATGGGCATCCAGTGGCACTAGGACTCAACAGAAATAACGCCGGTCACGAGTTTGTGACCAAGACCACTCTTTTACTGTGGCCACCAGTGGCGCAAACAAAGGGCGGGTCCTGGGGTGTGGACCCCCCAAAGCCCTTGATTTTTTCCGATTGATTATAATGCTAAGTATATAGTACGTAAAATTTAAATAAGTATCTGTTATTAATTATTAATTTTATTAATTATTGTTAATTATTTATTCAATAATTAGTTTTTTACTGTACTTTGCTCCCGAAAATCGACAAAATCAAAAGGAGCATGATACAAGAAGGGTAGACTTTCGACCCCCCTCCTTAAAAAATTCCTGTGCGCGCTACTGGTGGCCACTAAAATTTGATCAAGTAATTGACGGCCTCGTTTTAAAATGACTGTTTCCATAACCCATACATTGTTCTTTTTTTAAATGTTTTTAATTAGTAATTGTCAATGTTGAATTGTAAATTAATTAAATATATTAATTATTTAGAAAAGCCATATCAAAGGACGTTTCCGTTACTTACTAACTAAAGAGCAAACTGAAAAGTACTGAGTGGTGGTGCATACAAGGGGAGGGGCCGGACCCCCTCCCCCAAAGCCCTTGATTTTTTTTCGATTGATTATAAACCTATACATATATATAGTACATAAAATTTAGCTAAGTATTTGTTATTAACAATTAACTTCATAAATTAAGGCTAATTATTTATTTAATGATTAATTTTTTACTGATTATACGACAATCGACAAAATCAAAAGAATTTGTTGGGCGGCGTATTGGACCATGATATGAGAATGGTAGACTTTCGACCCTGGACTTCCCCACCTTCTTGAAAAATTCCTGCGTTCAGCACTGCTACCAAGTCCTTTGTTTTATAATTTAAACGTATTAGTAAATCTCGTATTTTCTTTAATTTACAATAAGCTTACAGAAATATTAGTCCACTTTATATATTTTTATCGATAGTTATTTTTCTGAAAAATTTTAAAAAATAGTACTGGAAAAGAAAAAGCGCAAGGTATCATTTATTTTAAATTATTTTATTGGTTATCTGAATGAGTAGACATTTATATGGGAGGTTTTTTTTAAATATAAGATAAATTTGCAAAAAGAAAAAAAAAAGTTACGTATTTAACAAATGTATTTTAAAATGACTGCTTTGAATTTGAACAGTAACAGTGTGAGTAGAAAATAGAGAAATAGTTGTTTACTACAATATTTCACAAAATATGATAGAAGACGTTTTTAAAAATGCAGCATCTTTCAATCTTTCACATCTTGCATCTTTCAATTGTCAATTGTTTTCACACTAAAATAATTTCATGTCTTATGGATAACATTTAGACAATAGTTGCAACAGAAGTCGTTCTTCCTTTTTTTTTTTTACTATTTCAATTTTGTTCACATGTTTGTCTATGATTATATCAGCTGGCATACATTTCTTAGAATGCCATTGAATAAGAAAGAAAGCAAAAAGACAACAAGATTTTTAAAAAAGTCAAATCTTCTCTTGCATTTTACATTGTTTTAAATTTCACTAATCTCACACCCCCTCTTAATAAATCTTTATCTTTTAAAACGTCTGGCTTGAGCCGGAACGATTTTTCTTCCCGAGCGCGAATAGTTTCTAATCATTAAACGACTAATATTCCTTCGTTTCAATAACAAAAGCATTAAATTCAACCGCTACACGATTTGCAGGATCTTGTTTGTTCACCCAAATCAATCGTTTTGTGTAGCTTGGAACAAGTTATAAGCCATACTAAAACAAATCCTAAATGGAATTTAAGGAGCTTAAGAATGCAAACACATCCATCCTCTTTTGCAGCGAAAACACAAGAGTGAAAAATTCTGAGAACGAGAGCAACATTTTCCAATCGGGGTAGAAGGTGGGAGGAATAATTTTCTTTTCTCGCTTCGCTTTCTCTTCCCTCCCCAGCATTATATTCCCCCCACCCTCACTTTCTAGAATGCCGCCGACAAAATAACACTCCATCATTTTGACGTTAATTCTCACTTATCTACCCTCTCCGCTGTGTCCATTACTTTCTTCCTTCACTCTCTCCCACTGCTATCTTTTTCATTCCTGTAACGATTTCCCTTCGCCACGATTTACTCGTTTTATTGTTTCCTTTTAACTCCCCCCGCCAACCCTCACTTTGCCATGAGTGTATGTGTGCTGTGCCCTCCCCTCGCACACACCAAAGTTGTGTAAAATTTTAACGATGCATCTGCCGAACAGTTAGTTTGAAATTTTCCAAAACGGCAGCTAAAAATTCCAGTAATGAAACGAAACATTGCATGGCGGGAAAACGGGAAATTAAATTCGAATAATTCAGTTTCTACTGGGTGGTGTGTAGGGTATTCATTAATTTACAAAATGGAACGTTTTGGAAGATCCTTTTCCTTTCGAATTGGACCCTTTTGATGTTGTAATTACTTGCCGCCGTCTGTCTCGTGTGATTTTCTAATTAATCATTCCGTTTTCGAATCGAATAATCCGAAATAGAACGCGAGGGTGAATGCAAGGAAGCATGTTACCATTCTCATTCAAAGCAAACATTTTGCGAGAGTTTAAAATGTGGGATAAATAAGGTAAATATGCTTTGCAAAATAAAGCAATTAAAGTTAATGGATAGCATTATCAAATATTGATACTGGTGACATTGTTTTTATGTTCAGTGTGAGGAGTGATTTTAATTAAAGGTCTTACGTGAATTTCTCGTAGTTATCGGGCAAATATATAATTCATTAAACAAAGGAATTTTGTGACTGGTACCTTGACAATATAAATGAGAGGAGGGATCTTTACTGGTTTTGATAAAAACTCCCAAAATTGCACGAGAACATTCTGTAACTATTTCTAATGGGAGTTGTCTTTTAAAAAAAAATATTACTTATTTTGTTGTTATAAAAAAAATTAGTTACAAATTGAGGTTATTATGGATGTTTGGATTGAATTGTCTTTTTATTATTAACCAAATTTTATTTTTATCATTAAGAATTTATTTGAATGCTTATTATATGTTGTCCTTAATTCTCATTCAATTCTTATTATTGTTTGCAATTTCTATTTACTATGTATTTGTGTAAAATAATTATTTTTTATCATGCTATTAACGGACGCCATCTACAATAGTTATACTTTTCGCGATGGCAACATGTTTTGGAAGTTGTTCTTGTAATAGAATATTTGTAGTGTGTTGAGTTACTGTTCTTTCTCTAGGAGAGGTTCGCCGCATAAAGCTGCTGGCATTTGTTATACACTTTCTTCGCAGATTTAGAATTGTTTAGATTTAAAATCAAGAGTCTTGTATGTACCGGCAATAGAATACTCGGGAAAAATGGAATAAGTGGTTTCAACCGTTGAAGAATTAATTAGACTTCATACAATGTAGTTATTTTTTTTTTACTATAAAAACCATATTTTCAAGATTACGTGAAATTAATTCACTCTACTAAAAGCAGAATGCTTTAGAACCAAATTTTGAAGAAGAAACTTCATTTTTATATGGAAAGGACATTGATAAAGTTGAGCTTCATATGGATAAAGCTTCTAGTCGCACGTCTGTTAACTGCTGCTTATTTAGCAAAGAAAGAATCAGAAACAGGAGAATAAAGTGCATCGCATTTGATAAAATACCTGTAAAATTACCTGACGATTCTTCAATGGACTTTTGCACTTTCGGTTTATTAAAACGAGCCTTAGCAAAACGGTATCCAAAAACAGTGATCGGACTTCGGAAAACGTTTCAAGAGGAATGGAGTAAAATTTGCATGACAGTACTAAGAAAAAGTTTACTTTCATAAAAAATTCGAGCCTGTAGCTATTGTCAAGAATCATGGCTATCAGATAGAAGCAAACTGCCACAAAAAATACGATGCTTATTGATCAAAATTTACTATCAAAATCGTATCTATAAAGTGTGAACGACCTTCTGTGTATATACACTAGTGCATGCTCTAATTCACATGTATTTTCAATATTCAAGAACTATCAACTACATTTAACATTTAAGTGAAGAAAAAGAAAAGTGAAAAATCACTTTTTTTTATTAGAAAATTTTCCTTTAGCATGAAAAGAAAATTTCATATAGTCACACAAATAGTTTAGTAAAATTGCCTGTTTTCTGTCATATTGAAATCAAAATCTAATATTTTTACAGCGATATTATTTTATTCGAAGTAAAATGTTCTAAGATTGAGTTCTACTTTATGACATTAAATGAACATAAAAAGTATTCAGTGCAGGCGAAAGATCAAGTAGATGAAAAAATTGTACAGAAGATATAAACTGGTGGATATTACACGAAATAAGGAAGGTATTAAATTAGTTTTTTTCTTCTTTTTCCCCATTTTTGTTTGAAATGAAAAATGGCGAAGCAGGAAATGATGTGATCGGCTGGGGAAATCAAGTGTTGAATTTTATGGAGACTCAAATTCGTCTCATGAGGCAAAAAAAAAAAGATCGTCAGATTTAGAAAAACTCGAAGCTAATATACATACATGTATACGAATTATTAAATTATAAAACCACTTTTAGTTAATTAACTGCAAGCAGGAATTTTAAATTTTGTGTGTGATTAACTTTGGAATATTTAAAATTTCCCTTTCTTTTCTTTTTTTTTTTGTCTTTGATAAATCAAATGTTTGTGGATTTTAACGTGAACGAAAACAAGGACCGATCCTTGAAAAATCGGGGGTTAAAGTTTTAAAGTTGTGCGAAGATTTGATAAAAAAAAAAAAAAAAAAAAAACGAGCGACAAAATAATATTTTAGTTTACAAACATTTTAGTTTTGCATTTCGTTTCCCACATTGGTTTTTGGTCCTCCAAATTATAAATAACTATTATACAAATCCCACTGAAACTCATCAAACAGACCACACAGCGAAAAGGATTTATTTTGTGCATTTATAGATTACAAAATTCAATTAACTCAACATGAAATTATAATTATTTACTTTCTTAAATTCTTGATAACAAGTTCGTTAATTTTACACATAATTTAACAGCATAACAATTTCATTTAACTGACAAAATTGTTTAGAAAAGGAATTTGTTTGGAAAACTATACCTAAGCATGTTTGTACTGTTATCCATCCCAAATACATCACCATAAAGGAAGCTTTTTGTAAGAATGAAACTTATGAGATAAGCTAGATAAAACACGTAAGCGATTGGCATTGCTACACACATACAAATTTTGAAAGCTATTAGTACTGTGTAAAGCTAGAACGGAAAGCTGTTTTTTTAAGTACCATGTTTCTCTCTTTCTCTCTCTTATTACGTGAGAAGCTTTTGTGTGTTGTCTCAAAGAATGCTGGTCAATGTAGCACCAGGGGCAGTTCTAGGACCGAAAAAATCTGACCTCTGCCCAGGGTGGCATTTAGAAAATAGTTTGTTCTGTTACAAAAACTTTTACTTTTTTCTGAAATCAAAGGTGGAATTTGTATTTCTTTTTAACGTATTTATTTTTTTTTTTTTTATATTGTTTTAATGTCATTTTATTATATTAAAATTTTAAAGGGGTTCAAGCGGGGGTATGTTAAATCATGAAATTTGATAAGTTTACATACCTTTCACTAGTAATTATTTTCCCATCCAGGAGTGGGGTTAAAACAATCTTCCTTTCACCCATTCGATGTCGGTTAGATACCCAAAAAAGAAAGGGGTAATAAGTTTTTTTAGTAGATGAAACCACAGGAATTTTTTTTTTAATAGTTTTGAGAGTTTACAAATTTTGGGTTTCGTACGCCGGAACCGTATTTTCAAAATGAAATGGAAAATATTAATGATACTTAGCGTCATTAGATTAGACATGTATATAAAGTTGGGTTAAAATTTTACTTTTAAAGTAAATATTTTGAAAAAAAATTAATTTAACCTTTTTTTTCCAAAAATTTTTTCCTTTAAAAAAGCCCTTTAATTTAATTTTTTGCCGTAAAAGCTCGACCCTCTGACAGGGGCTCAACTAAATTTTTAAAACCCCATATCTTGAAGTCGGATTACCCATGTTTTAGAAAACAAAAGGGGAGAAATTTTAGAAAATACGCCGATTTATTTCAAAGGGTTTGTAACTCTAAAAAATTGTGAATTTTTAAAAATCATATTTGAGCACTTCAGGGGTCGGGCAAAAAAGGCATTTAAAAAAAAAAGGTTATTCAAAAACCCTTTTTTGCCAAAATATTTATTTAAAATTTTTTTTCATAATGTCTTTAAAAAAAGTTTTATACATGTATTCTAATCTAAGTGACACTAAAAAATCATAAAAATTTTCATTTATGCGCTTTTAAAATTGGTTCCAATGTCGATACTAAAATAAACCTTTGATCCCCCAATCGTAGACTCTTTTTCGAAGAAATTGGCTTGAGAAATGGGGAAATTTTTTCTCTCATTTTTCTGCTTGAAATAATAATAGGTAATTTTTCCTTTAAATTTTAAATTATTTTTTTTACTTTTTAAGACATATATATTACTTGCAGCCTTTTTGTTCCCAAAAATTTTTCAGTTTATTGGTGAGTATCTATGCAAACAATTTATCTTTTTAAATTATAATTTATTTTTTTTTGAAGAGAGGGGCGGCATTTTCCATTTTGTCCGGGGTGGGAAAACCTAAATCCGTAGCCCTTTCTGGTTTGATTGGAAAAATTACGGGGGTTTCAGGAGCGAATCATGGATCGCGGAGGGCAAAAGGGACCGAACCTTTGACTGCGTATCACAGGCGTTTGAAATTGTAATAAAGGATTTAATTCTGGACATGGACAGATAAATGAATAACGATTCTATCTACAACAACACGATGGTCGTACTAGAGTTGGATAGAATTGTGATTTCATTATGCATCGCAATACCAGTCCTTCATACTTCACCTGGTGTTATGGATTGGATTCTATTTCTGGATTTCCTCCGATTTGCCATAGCTAGTATACTCAACAGCCATCGTTTCATGTCCAAAACTTTGGAGCCTGTTGTCATTTTTTATCTTCAAGACTTTCCGGTGGTCATATTTCCACAAGACAATGTGAGACCACACGGGATATATAATGTTCAGCAATTCTTTATATCCAACAGATTGCATTGCTGCTCAATCACCTAATTTGAAATGAACGCATCATATACAACTCATCGATGATTGAGAAACGACTGTAACAGCATACGCCTCCTGCTATTATGCCAAATGAGCTTGAAAAAGGTGTCGAAGCAGCATGGATTGACATCAGTAGCGCACACAGGAATTTTTCAAGGGGGGTTGAAAGTTCACCATTCTTGTATCATGCTATTTTTGATTTTGTCGATTTTCAGGAACAAAACACAGTAAAAAACTAATTACTGAATAAATAATTAGCATTAATTAATAAAATTAATCATTAATAACAAATATTTAATTAAATTTTACGTATTATATACTTAGAATTATAACCAATCTGAAAAAAATCAAGGGCTTTAGGGGGGTCCGGACCCCCAGGACCCCACCCTTGTGTGCGCCACTGATTGACATAATACAAAACATATCCAAACCCTCTTTTTTTCAATACCGAGATGAAGTGTAGTAGTTATTGCCAACCATGGGGGCAACATAAAGTACTGTTGTTACTAGAGGCGTAACTGAGAACATTTGGGTCCCCTTGCAAAGTCTGGTTTTGCCTCCCCAGTTGTATTTTACACTTGGTACTACTATTAAGTACTGGCGTCAATCAGGCTTTGGGGTCCCCTAGAACCTTGCCCGCCCGCGATGTGGGGGTGAACTTTACGCCACTGGTTGTAACTTTGCGTGCTGTAAAAGTAGCTGACGACTCTAATTAATTGAATAATAACAAATTGATTAATGGAGACAAGGACGAACAAATCGACGTATATACACAAAGAAATATTAAAACAGTTACAGTTTTGGAAGTTTTACAGTTACAGTTTTTACAGTTTTGGAAAAATGCACACGTTCTAAACCAGTTTTCCAGAAACGGCTCTCCAAAACAGTTCCACTAGCAGGAACTCAAGACAAATAAGGTCTCTCCGTCTTATAACATACAACGCATAAGCAGGCTCGAATCTCGACTGACTCGACCGCTGTGTCTCAAAGAACCCTGATATAGCCTCGTGGACATTTCCAGAAAGGTCGATCCTACAGCCTTCTGAATGATTCCTTTGAGATATCAGGTTTTCGGCAATCCAGTACATTTCACACAAATGTACGATTCACATTTTGTAGGGTTTCCATAATCTCATTCAAGTTCATGCTGGAAAGCGAACTTTCCCTATAAAACCCACTGCAGGAAGAACAATATAAGTGGCGTGTTTCAGTCCTAATTTCTTCGTGTTCTGTAAGTCTAACAAGGTGGTAATTTGAATAATTTTAACCTTGTATTTGTGCCATTTGTCTTTGTAAATGTAGTTTGTTTTGTGTATAAATTTAACTTTGAAATCTCTCTCTCTCTTTTTTTTTGGCATTGCATTTAAAATGGCTACCAGTGTTGTTTTTTTTTAGTTTTAAGAAACCTATTTCTATTGATGCAATGGTGATGGATGATGTTATTATAAATTTTAATTAATTGGTTGTTACATTTTGCAAGAGTCGTAGCTTTATAAGCGTAGGTTTTGCGTAGGCATACTGCTCTCTCTATACTTCCTTCCCTTTCCCTCTCAATTAGCTCCGCTAGGAATTAAAAACTTTGCATAAATTTATATCAGTGCTGATAAAGTAGTTTTATTCTCCAATGTTTTTATATTTCTTTGGATAAAATGATTCTAAGGTAGCTTGATTGGAAAGTTAGAAGTATGACATGTGATCTTCATCAACAACCTTTGTTTTAAAATTACAAGGTCAACAAGGTATAACTTAACGGAAAAGGTTGCATATATTGATAGTAATGTGGATGAAGATTTTATGAAGTTGATTTCGATGCATACATTTTATTAAAGCTGAAACACACACACATATATATATATATAACACAAAAATTCAAAATTGTAAAAGTTTTCAAAAGTAACCTAACAAAATTCAGCTCTTACTGTTCAAATGATTGATCACACAGACAGATGTCAGACGAATTGTTAGCAATAACAAACTCCATCAGAGGCTGGATATAAACAACACCAAGTGTTGTTTATATCCAGCAATTCAAACTACTTAAGCCATCTAGGGCTATATGAGATGTTATATAATGCAGACCTGAAAACAAGAAAAAGAAATTGAAATAAAGCTAAAGCATAGTTTGTATTGCAAACAAGTCAATAGATACAAAATAATAATTCACAAATAAAAACAATATAAACATCAAAAATACATATGAGTGTCCGAAAGTTTCTTTCTTTTTTTTCTTCAGTTTCATTATTTAGCTTTAACATTTTTTCCCCCCTTTTGTGTGAAAATGAAACGTTGTGAACGTTTTTTACGAACCAAATCTTCAAAAGTTGGTTGAATTTTCTGAGCTGTAGCTATTTTTAATACTAGATTGCCCAGGGAGTCATTTTGATTGCTTTTTAATTTCAATTAGAAAAACAATTACGTATATAATGACACAATTTCTTAGAATTTTTTAGAATATATTTTTTATCCAAGTGAAGTAAATTTTTTGTGTTGTTAATATTTACTAATAACTTGTTATATGACTGTAAATAATATAAAAAATATTAAAAATTAATTTTAAACAAATTTCTTTACACCTTAGTTATTCTTTCACAATGCAGTCATTTTGACTACTTTTGGGCAATATAGGTATATACTGCGTTTCAGTCTTTCTAGTGTTAAAATTGCTTGCACTAGATCTCTCTTTCTTGTCTGTTGATCTTTCCGAAGTTTTATTATTTTTTAAATGGAAAATAGCTGTCGGCACAAACATGTACCACTGAAAAAGGCTAAAATACATTTAATAGCTTATAACGCAATGGGAAATCGGGCCGGTGGTAAATAATAACAGAAATTCGAACTACCAACATCCCCATATTTTAATTTCAAAACAGAATAGCACTGACTTTTTATAAGTTCCAGTCGTACATTTTCACCTATAATTTCTACATCAATGTACCAAAAAGAAATGAATGCTTTAAGGTATCCGACTACGTTCGAAACCATGATTTTAAAAAAGCGCATAAATGGATAATTTTCATGATATTTAGTGTCACTTAGATTAGAATACATGTATAAAATTGTTTTAAGGACATTTTGACAAAAAAAATTTATTTAAATACAATATTTCGGCAAAAAATCAACTTAGAATAACCTTTTTTTCAAAATGTTCTCTTTTTGTGAAAAATGCTTCTATTATAATAATATTTTGCCTGTATATAGCACAGATCTCTGTACAGAGGCTCAACTATGATTTTTGAAAAATTCACATTATTTTCAGAGTTACAACCAATAGAAATAATCATGGGTTTTTTTTCTTAAAATTTCTCCCCTCTGTTGTATTAAAACATGGATAAACCCACTTCTAAGTTATATATTTCAAAAATTCTACTTGAGCCTCTGTACAGAGGTCTGAGCTGTATACAGGCGAAATATTATTATAATAGAAGCATTTTTCACAAAAGGAGAATATTCTGAAAATGGGTCACTCTATGTTCATTTTTTTGTCAAAATATTGTACTTAAATCATTTTTTATTGTAATACTATTCTTAAAACAATTTTATATACATTTCCTAATCTAAGTGACACTAAATATCATAAATATTATCCATTTATACGCTTTTGCAAAATCACGGTTCGAACGTAGTCGGATACCTTAAATTGATTTTCACATTTGTTGAAGCCTTCTTTTGAATTTGTTTTGATTAGCATATTCTGAGTGAGTGTTTATTAATATCTCTCTTTGAAGCTACTCAACGGCTACTGGCAAAGGACTTCGTAATTTTGAACCACGGTCAAGGGATGAGGACATCTGATATGGCATCCCTATCTCTAAATGTCTCAATCCTGCCATAGTGAGGTCATTGAGCCACGACAGATTTAGTGTGTATCAACCCCTCTATAAGGAGGTCTGCAGTGGCATTAGAACTCGAACTCGTGATTCGACAACGCCGATCCTTAATTCGTGGCCAGCAACCAATGGCTACCATGACTTTAGGATATTCTGAAACTAAAATTGCTGTGATTTTTGTTATTGTGAATGGCAAGATTCAAAGCGAGAAAGATTTTCTTTCTGAATCTGATTTTATTGCAGTAATAATTTCTGTTTGAAAACGTTGATGTCATAAAACAAAACAAGTAATGCAAGAAAAAAAAAATTTTAAGTCAATTCCTATTTAGATCAACAAAGTAAAATTTATTTTAGCTACTTTTTATTAAATAGTTACAATTAATATAAATATGTATATGCATATGACAGAATCACAACATTAAGTGGTAATTCATTTTTATTTTTTATCATTAAAGTATCATATTGTTATTGTAAACAATCGTGTATATAAAATTTCAGTTCAATTGAATGCTTTAAAACGTGAGAAAAAAAAACCTTTTCAAGTTTTGACACAAGTCGCCAAAATGGTCGCTAAGTCGCCAAAAATGATGCCAAAGCGGCTGTGTGTATTTGTAATACTTTAAATAATTAGTTTTAATCAATTAATTTTTATTAATTATAATTAAATTATTGTACTCTCATCCAAAATAATCATGTATATAAAATTTCAGCTCAATTGAGCGCTTTAAAATGTATTTTATTAACGATTGAAAATTCCACCAAGATAAATAAATATAAAGAGAGTGTGAACTAATAGTAGGAATTGAATGAGGAGGTAAGGCATGCTGTTTGCCTTTTGGTTTGAGATTAAATTGACGAAGGTGATTCGTAACGTCGATGCAGAAATCCAGATCTTTCATCCATTGATCTTTTTTTATGATTCACATTCATAATGTTTAGATTCTTAACAATTGAAGGAATCGATTTAAAACTGTGTAATATGATAGAGACTGGTGTGTATTCACTTCCCCTATCTTCTAGAAATTTATTAAAATGACAGTGCACGCACAAATTTGTACACGAATATTCACATGCACGAATATAATTTACAAGTCTAGGAACTTTTTAAAAACATGCCCGGACATTGGAATAAAATGTTTACTGATGAATAATACAATGAAAGTGTTGAAGAGAGAGAGAGAATTGTTACCTTGTCATGTGTATTCTTCTTTCACTTGTGTAATAACGCCTTTACTAACAACAGTCATAATAGGAACACCATCAATTACAAGAAAAACTAGTTTTTGTGATGATAAATTGTATTTACTCAGAACATTCATCATTGCGTTCAAAATATCAACACCAGTAGTTGTATCACGCAATGGAATGATCTCTTGACTTTTAAAATTCTCATCACATTTGCGAATGAAAACAGCTACCAGAGCTTTATCTTGTACATCGGAGTTCGTCCATTGCAATGAAATGTTTCAAATGTTAAAGTTGTGGTATCTCCTCCGTTGGGGATACCCTCTCTCCACTACCCACGCGACCTACACCTAAGGGAATGAATGATGCGCCCCTAAACTCAGTCATATAATAAAATCAGTTTATTCTGTGATCTTAATTTATACATATAATACAACAACAATACTATTCTGGAGGTTTGAAAGGTGAGTAGGCCAACACGTATTCGGTAAAAAGCGCAATTAACAACTAAAAAAAATCTATATTTACATTTAATTTCCCCTAACTTAATATTATCCGCATTTTCTATAGTTTAGTCAGGGGTTTCCCCCAAACGTTCTTAACGTCGTCAGTCATTCTTCCCCAAAGAAAATTTGTTACACCATACTTTAATTTTTAAATATTTTTTTATTAGTTTCCCAAAAAAATATTCATTAAATGGGCCCAAAAGCCGGGCGGACATTTCATCACTCGGGTCAGTCCATAGTTTTTCCGGGCCCCAGTTTACTCCATGGCTCTATCTCTAAAAGTCTCTCTCTCCGCCCAAGCCCTTTCCCGGTTTTTCTCTTCTCGCCCGATCCTCCCCCCCTCTCCGTCTTTTTTCTCTCCGCCCAAATTCCCCCCTTTTTTAAACACCGGGGCGGGTCCACCCCGCGCCCTCGTTCTTTTCATTGGCGGTCAAAAGGTCTTCGTCTTCCTCATTGGCAGGTCAAAGAAAAGGTCTGCCCCCCGCCCCCGGGCCACCGCTCTCTCATTTTCGGGGAAAACGAACACATTCCCCATCCGTCTGGTCAAGGGGCGCCAATAAATCTATTCATCTCACGCCTGGGCTTCAAAACCCCCCTCTCAATACATCGACCTATTAAAAACTTTCAAAAGGAATGCCTAACATCACTTTCCCCACCATTGATTTTCCCAGACCAGATGTCTGCGCTGGCCCGGGCCGTTAACAAAAATGACCCCATGGCCACCTGCACCTGTCACCCAACATCTGTTTGGTGATGGATGGAAAAGGGTGATTTCAGATAATTGGCGGGGTGGGGTTAAATCATGAACGCCCAAACTTTTCCTTTCCCCAAAAGGTCCATTTCACTGGTGCTCGGCCTCAGGCTAGTTCAGTTCTTAATATTTCACACCAAAAGGTTGTCTTATCAATGGGGCGGCCAGGACAAATCAAGTAATAAATACTCAAAAGTAAAATAAATAAATAAATCAAAATTCTATAAAACATTCACTTTACAACTAAAACTTTCCCAAATCTTGGATTTTTTTCCTTTTTTCTGTAAGAACATCACACCTTAAATTTTCGGGGTTTTTAAAGAAGTTAAATTAAATCATTATTTCACAATTCTAATACATCAAATCGCTCAATCAATTTGTTAAACTTTGGAGTATTCACCTTACTAAGAACACAAAAGTTTTTCAATAACACATTATATTTTCCATCTTACACACACACAAACATAACTCCTACTGATATTAATTCACCCTAAAAAAACCCAAAAAAATTTTTCCCCATCTACTTTTCCCCAATATTAAATAAACAAAATCACCTATAAACCCCAAAACTTTGCACACAACTTTAAAAACAATTTCTTTTTTTTTTTTAAATAAAGACCTTCTAAATTAAGTTAAATTTTTTTGGTTTTTTGGTGGGGCATTCTCACAACCATTTATGACAAGTTATTCACAATTCATGGAAATTTTTCCATTACGTTAGTTATTGAAGAAAATAGAAAAATTTAATTGGAATATAATTAACTTTTAAAATTTTCCTCAATGAATTTACTAAGCATTATGTGCATGGAACAAATTTTCCGCGGCTCTAATTTTACTTTGGTCATCTGACTTCCCCCCCAACCCTACTAAACCATTTTAATGCAAGGTCAATCTGCACACGATTTTCCAAATCTGCATCAGAATTTATATCGACCATTCGTGATACATCATTCTGCTCAAACCATCTCTAACCTGTGTCGTTAAATTACATCCAAAAGAAGCGCATAAATTTAAGCCTCACTTTCTTAATAATGTACATGCCAAAGGCAAAAGCATGCGGCATACTTCGGATAACTCATCATGAGAACGACGAAAATACCATTTCCCACAAATCCGTACGTGACCCACGATACCCCCTTTATTCTTTTCTCCAAACCTTCCATTTTTAATAAAGATAAATTTCGGCTCGTGTCACCTGGTTAAATTCCTAAACTTATTACATTTAATACGTGGATAAGGGTATCGGCTCACTCTTTCTAACCAAACAACGGGCGAGTACGGTTCGACTGCCCCACCCCGTTTAATCTATTTCCAAAGATCTCTGTATCTTCTCGTAGCGAATCAATTTAAACATCTGGGATGTACAATTTTTTTAATTTTTTGACGGCCCCGTATTTAAACTACTATCCTTCTGCCTTTACCCCAGGATATCAAAACCTTTCTTTTTTTTTGTGAAATCATTCTTAAATAGTTACTTCGATCAGGCGGTAATTTAAAATACAGTTGATTTTCCCCAAAAAAACCCCTGAAAGTTAAAACCCAAAATAGCTTTACCGAATAAAAATTTCCGGAATTTTCCTTTTCCCCTTTTTTTTTTCCAAACCCCAAATTTGCCAAATTCGGCTTCTTACGGTACGTTTTATTAAATTGAGACGATAAATGATACTGCGATCTTTTTCTCTGGTAAATCTATCTCGAACTTAAATTCTGAACAAAAAGCAGACCTATTATCCGTCTCTAAACTGTTCCTATCAAACTTTTTTTTGGCTGAGAGGGCAAACGCTTGTTAACTCACTTCTCAAACCTCCCCACACATCACTTTACACGTTTTTTCTTTTCCTTCTTTTAAACTTCCCTGCTATCTTAGCCATTATATGATTCCAAAAACCCACGTTTACTGTTAACTGCTGCTCCCCCCCGTTAACGTCATACTGGTATTTTTTTTTTTTCTCGCATTCCCTATCAAAACTAAAAATTTTCAGGCTTCACTACCCCCCTATCTGCCATAAACCCAAAAGAATCGCCCCCTATTTCATTGGGAATTTTTACCCCTTTGCACACAAAGTGATTGCATTGACCCTTGCACCTGCAAAGGCTCCATTTCCCCTTTCCCAAATGACCAATTCTATCCCATTGATTTCTTTCCTTTTAAACCATAAATTTACTACCCTTTTTCTTTTCCCTACCCTCTTACTTCAGGGGGGAAAACGTTCGCCCCTTCTCACTGGAACAATTCCCCCTTTCGAAATCACCAGACATGGCGTTCTCACGTTTTTATTAACTACCTTAATTAAGGCCTACACTTATTAACCGGTTCACTAACTTCTGCGGTACGTTTTCCTGACACACAATAAACATTTGCGAGATTGTTTCCCCATTCCCTGACTTCAATTCATTTTTTTTTTAACTTATTTCTGTGTTGAGCTCTTGTCTTTCTAACTCAAATTCCCCAGCTATCACGCTCCTCAAATTCCTTAATTTCCTGCTTTACGTTGTTCCCTTTTCCCTTTAAATTTTACGTTTCTTAATTTTCTTTTTCGCTTTCTTTTTCGTTCCTCAATTTCCTTTTTTTTATCCAAAATACCCCCTAACAAAAATTTTTCTCTTCATCAGTATAGTATTTCTTTTACAAATTCTCTTTAAAAATTTCCCTCCCAGTTAAAGTAATATCCTTCACTCCAAATTCTTTCCAACCATCATTACGTCTTTTTTCCCTTTTCTTAACAGAAACGCCATGATGCACTTCACACAAAAAAAATCTAAACTTAATCGTTACAAAAATTATACACAGACTCAGGTAAATAACAATACACTAGACCTAGATTTAGATATTTTTACAAATTGCGCAAATCTAAAACCAACACAAAACCTACTCACCTTTTCACAACAATATAACTACTGTATAAATTTCACAAATCTATAACCTCAGCAATACCCACACTATTGTACCAACACAACAATTAACTACTGTATACTTAATTTCACAAATCATAACCACAACAATACCCTACACAATTACTTGCCAACCAACAAGTATAACTACTTTAAAATAACTTTCACAACTCCCAAAAAAAATACCAATATCGCACATTTATACACTTCATACAAAACTCATAAATCTTTCTAGTCTCTTATTGTTTTTCTAAATTTACCTGTCTTTATATTCCTTATCTCACATTTTTCATACAAAAACAATACTCAGTTGCTGTCCCCAAAATAATCTCAAAGAAAAAACTCACCTTAAAAATTTTTAGACGAGACATAGGAACACTCAGGAACTCTCTTTAAAACAAATCACTTCTTAAAAACCGCCCCATCACAAATGGGAACTCGGACTTCTTAACACTGGGAACTCTTGAAAACGTCCCTCAAAACACGGGCACACAGTTCCTCTTTCCTCGTTGAAACTAGGCGGAACGGGGAAATCCGGCTCTTCTCACAGCTGGGGTCGGGAAAACACCTCGTACGGAAATTACAAAAAACAGCGGGGACACTTCATCACTACGGGGAAAAAGAAAACTCTCGAAGTCGGGGCTCCCAAAAATCAGGCGGGGATTAAATTCTTACATCACAATCGCCCCGGCTGGCCTTCTTTCACTCTTTTCCTAAAACTATGGTTCGGGCCTTTTTCACTTAAATGCCGGATCCCCCCACCCCAATTTAATATATATATATATATAGCTGTAACGTCGTCAGTCACGTACCCAAAAAAATTTGTTACAGCCCTTTAATATTTTTTAAAAAGTATTTATTGATTCAAAAAAAAATTCATTAAATAGGCCAAAACCGGGCGGAAGTCTTCATCACTCGAGGTCAGTCCATGCTTTTCCGGGGTCAGTTTACTCCAGGCTCTATCTCTCCAAGTTTTCTCTCTCCGTCCCAAATCGCTTCAGGTTTTTTTTCTTCTCGTCCGTCCCCCCTCCCCTCGTCCGTCTTTTTTTTTTTTCTCCGTCCCAAAATTTACCCCTTTTTTTAAAAACCAGGGGGGGTCCACCACGCGCCCCCCGTTTCCCCCCTTTGGGGGGTCAAAAAAAGGGTCTGCCCTCTCTTCCTCATTGGCGGTCAAAAAAAAGGGCTGCCCTCGTCCCCCGGGCCACCCGTCTCTCATTTTCGCGGAAAACACGCCCTTCCCCATCCGTCTGGAATCCAAAGGGCGCCATAACTCCATCTATTCATCTCACGCCTGGGCTTCAAACCCCACCCCAATACATCGACTTCTATTCAAAACTTTCATAAAAAGGGAAAGCCTATTTACATCACATTCCTTTGCCATTGTATATTCAGACCAGATGTCTGCGCTGGTCGAGGGCCGGTTTAAAAAACAATGACCCCGGCCCCCTGCCCTGTTAAACGTTTGGTGTGGAGGATAAAGGGTGATTTCAGGAATTGGGGGGGGGTTCTTTGAAAGCAATTGAGACCCCGCCCGTTTTTCTTTGGGAGCCCCCACTTAGTAGTATAATTTTGAAAATTATTAATTAAATTTTTTTAAATTTTAAAATAGTAATTTGAATGAAAATTTCTAATGTAGGATGATAGGTTTAAAAAAAAAAATTTTAAATTTTTAAAATTTTGTACTAAATTTTTTTGATTAAAAAACAAAGCTAAATTATGGAGAATTGGTTTTCAATAAAAAATTTTCAAATTTTTACAAATTGTCTGGGTTTCTAAATTTCCCCGGGTTATATTTCAGCTGAAACAGCGCTAAAATCCTCCCGGGGGAAAACAATAAACTTTTTCCCAACCCTAATTCAAAATCGGATAATTTTTTAAAAAAATTCTTTAACCCTTTTTAAATTTACTCCTTACTTTATTCCGATCAGTTCCTTTTAATAATTTTTTCTGTACCAAAATTAGCCTTTTGTAATTAAAGTAAAGATTTAAAATTTCAAAATTAAAAAAGGGTTAGGAAAATTTTTTAGCAATTTTCCCCCTTTTCTTTTCTGGCTAAATGCTGAAAGGGGGTCCTTTTTTTAAAATTTATCTGTTTGTAACTCTTAGCATTTTTAAAAAAAGTGTTAAATTAAAATCTGGTTTTTTTGTTTTTTCTTTAAAAATTAAAAAACGTTGGTTTAGTAAAACTTTTTTAGACTTTACCCTCATGGGCCCCCAAAAGGATTTTCTTGCTGTCGTGGACCTGCAAGTCGTCATAGACCCTGGGGGTCTATATAAAACCTTTTTGGGAATCACGGGTTTTTAGATAAACTGCTTCCCGCTATTTCTTGGGAAAACAACACGGTCCGTAAAACGTCTATTCAACCTTTAATCTGGCTGGTTCTGGCAGGCTTGCTTCGCTGGTCTCGGACCCGACTTATCTCCCGCCCTTTTGGGGGCCAACTCCCAAATTAAGACTCTCTTCTAACTTTATCTCACTTCACTTAACGATATTTCAGTATTACTTCCCCCCTTAGCGATCCCGGAATGCTAACCTTCAATATATATGATTTCTAATTTGCATAAACACGTTCTCTTTTTGGGGTTGGTTGGAAAAATTCCTTTTTGGCCCCAAAAAAATCCCAAGGACAATTAATGGAAGTCCGGGTAAAGCCCAGTCCAAAAAATTATTAATTTTAGTTGATTGGGAAATTATCAGCTTATCATCGTTTTGCTAGTAATGGGTGCTGCTGCAGTCGTTTGCTACACATCGTTTTTTAGCTTTCATGGGGGGCTTCTCTTTAAAATTTTTTTAAAAATTTTTATGGGCACAATAAACATACCTGAATCATACACTCTCTAAGTTCTCCTTCCGCAAATGTTTATGCATTTATGGTCACGAGTTCGTGATCGGCGGGTCATGAGTTCGAACCAAGTGCCACTGAAGATCCTCCGCGCAGAGGGGATGATGCATGTTAACCCCTTTAATGGATGGGCCCGCTAAAAAAAAATTTTCTTGATAAATTACGATAAATTAATTTCTATCTTCTATAAACATTATTTAGTCACAAAAAAATATCTAATAGTGGGTTTTTTCCTTTGTGGTGGCTAGACGTTATAGCTACTGCGCATTTAGGACATTAAACTTAGTTTTCAGGACAGAAATAATGAATCATGTTACAATAAACCTTTTATGAAAAATCAACATTTATGTAATAACTATTTCACACACACACAATAACAATTAAATACAAAGTATAAATGTAATCTAATAATAATAGAATAATTGTACAACATAGAAAACTTACTTAGAAAATATATAGAATATTTAGAATATATTGGTATATATCCATATTTGATATTTTATTTAATTTTAGAATGAAAAGTTAGAAATAAAGTAATATTTTTGAGAATTTAAATTAGTTATTTCCCAAATTTGATGAGCTATTTACTGTGGAACTTAATAATATCAAACGGTTTTTCTCCGAAGGAAAGCTGTAATGGAAAAATTTTTTGAACCCCGCTTTTTACTATTGTAAACAAAGTTTGCTTATATTTTTACCCCAAAATTCTCACGTGATTCTAAAAGCTCTCTCTCGATCAGGAAAAGCAAAAAATTTTTAGGTCATTTTTCTGTTTTAGG